>PVJI01004720.1:0-104944 GCA_004026765.1 Micronycteris hirsuta | reverse complement strand
ACAAGGCCACTGTAATCAAAACAGCTTGGTACTGGCATAAAAACAGACAGATAGACCAATGGAACAGAATAGAGAGCCCAGAAATAAACCCAAGTCTCTACGAGCAATTAATCTTCGACAAAGGGGGCAGAAGCATAAAATGGAATAAAAATAGCCTTTTCAACAAATGGTGTTGGGAAATCTGGATGGCTACCTGCAATCTGTGTATTTTGTTATGGCAACCTGAGCTGACTGAAACACTAAGATAAATAAAAAACACCTGACATAGAGTATGAGTTTTTTTGTTTTTTTTTTTTTTTTAAATAATGACAGCTGCTATTTTTCTATGGACAAGGGTAGGAAGAAAAATAAATGATGAGTAAACCATAGTCACTAATCTTAAGAGTTTACCATCTGATTTTAAGTTTTCTGGATACAAAAAAAAAAAAACAAAAAACAATGAAACAGTTAGACATAACTTTGTAAAATAGCTTTAGACATTTTTTCAAAGGGATCCCAAAATTTAAGTCATCAGGATCCCCAATGCCATATATTTATTTTTTTCATTCCTTTCTTAATTCATTGATTACTTTACCCACTCATTCATTTAATGAATATGTGAGTTACTGAAAGATGCTAAACAGTGTCAGGCACTAAAGCTACAAAGCTAGATAAGACTTTAGTAGAAAGCACATTTTCTCTCTCTAGATTTTCATAATGCCATTTCCATACCAACTTTTATAAGTGGATTAGCAAATAGTGTGACTTTCTTCATTATTCTTGTACAAACTGATGCTCTTTATTTGAATACTAGTGATTGTTTAAAACTTTATGTATAGTCCCATCTTCCCAATATTTTGGAAGAGAATATTTTGAATGGATTTTGGTTTTATGACACATACCATTTAACCCCTCTAACTGGAGTTAAGAAAGGTTTTCTAGCTCCACTTTTAGCAATTTTATAGGATTTTATGTCATAAATATTTGAATAAAAATGTTATTTCTCACTGCATTTCTTTTGTTAGAAGTTCCTTTCATGTGTAACTACTTCTTTGTAAAATTCACACATTTCTATGAGACAGTTTAAATCTTTTGTAGAAGGCTTAGTATAAATAACAAAATTGTCTAGTGTTTTTCTTGGAGAACAGAGGTGAATATAGCTGTTTTTATAGATCATAATATTAAAGTTGTTTTCAACAGCTGGCCTAGTTTATTTTTTTAATCTCAAATACAAGCCCATAATTAAACTCTAGGATCTTAAGTACTAAGAGTATGGCATAGTCTACATCAAATATCTTGAGAATAAATGGAAGGGAAGGTGTTAAATTTTCTCAGCAATTCATCAATTGATAAATATTTGATGGATGTCTGACATCTTCAGGTATGAATTACATAAATTCTGAACAACAAATAATGACAAAAATAAGTTTTTTTTGTAGGTAGGAAAGTGGGCAAGACAGTTGTTTGAAGTCACATTCAAACTATATTCCCTGATCTCAAAGAATTTGGAGAAAAAAAGGCATATTTTTCCCATTGAATTTTGAAGAGACTCATAGGATTTTTATAATATTTTGCTCCAAGTCAAATCATGATACCTCCTTTTCAAATCTGAAGCAATGGCTGGTCAACAAAATCTCATAAATGGATGAGTGAGCATGAGAGAGCAAGAAGGAGAGGACTCTGTGTACCCCTTGCCAGTGGGAAAGAAGTCAAAGAGCATTTATGAAATGGCCGTAAGAGCAGTTGACCATTTGGAAAATGCAGACTGAGGTTACTTAGCCAAGATCTACCATTGCAGCTAATGCGATACCCCTGTGGCTTTATTCATTCCAAAATACATCCAATACAGCCCAATGTGGTTAAGTGTTTACTTACTGCTGCTTCCCCCACTAATGAATTTAAAATGACTTGCAGCCCCTGTACCTTTCAGTTCTGAGAAGCGGGACTTCACGCAGCTTAATTACTACTCACCGTATTGAACATGTACGATCATAAAGCCCGCTGGTGAAACCGGCCTCAGTCTCAAATGTTCTGGCTGCTGCCGAGGGAGGTAATTAGTCCTAGTCCTTTGCAACAGGTGGTTGTTATGTTCCCGAGGACAAGAAAAGAAGGCTCAGCTCACAATAGCATGCTTGTGGGCAGCACGCTGTCCTCTGAATGAATTGGCGTTAACTTCTTAGTCTTCAAAAATGCATTAAGTTTGGTATTTCCCAAGTAAAGTGGCCTGGGAGAATTTTACTGCGTTGGTGAATTTAAAACTAAGAGTATAAATCAGTAAGTCTAAACTTTAATATTCTCTTGCTTTAAAATAGCTGACAGGCAGATTAAGGGCTGAAAATCTCACTTACTGGTAATAAATCAGTACTGTAAAATTATATTGGAGATGGCATACAGATTTTCTATACATTATATAACTCTAAACTTTTAGCATTGCTATTAATTTATCTATATTATAAAAACTAAAACAAATTCTTTTCTACTTTTTTTTACTTTATATTGGGATAATGAATAAAATCTATTAATACTAATGATTTTCTAGCATTTATAGTCAAAATATTCCATCACAGAAACAGATGGACAGATATAAGCATATATCCTAACACACATAGAACCCAAAACACCATTTATTCTTGCCAAGGCTGTACATGTCTTTTGAAAATAACACGTTTCTGAAACATGTACCTATAAAGCAAATTGTTTGGGTTTAATCAGTTATATTTCGTGAGTTGAAGTCTTTTAAAAATAAAGACATAAATCAATCTAGAAACAAAGCCTGGCAGGGAAGAGCAACGTGGCCAAATTGCACTTCCGGCTGACCGATGGCGCGTGCTCTGAAGTCAGGTCTGTCTGGGCTCCTACCAGCTGTGCACTGCGGTGAACTTACTTAACACGTCCACATCTCAATGTCTTTGTCCTTAAAATTAGATAATAGCTCTTACTCCGTGCCTTTTTATAAGTATTAAACGAATGCTATAAAGAATGTAGCTCAGAATTTTACATGTGGTATATTTTTAAAAACTGGTACTCACTAAATTCACTCAAAATTAATTTAACAAATATTTATTGAGGTCTATTGTGTGCCAGACACTATTTGCTCAGTATTTGGGATGGGAGGGGGAACGGTGAGTAGAAAAGCAAACACGGCCTGTATATTTTTTTAAGAAAGGAAGTATAGTGCTAACCCTCTTGGAGATCGCCAGTTTACTGGGGGCCATAGTCAAACTCTCTCTCACTGAAGTTTAAAGTTATGAAAAGTACATGACACTGTAAAAGCATGTGACAGGGAAGACACATGAGTTAAAGAACAAAACAATATCCTTGAGAAAGTGATGATTTGACTAAAATATGAAGGAAAAGTAGGAATAAGATAAGCGAAGAGAAAGGGAAGACTTTTGCAGGCAGCGTTTAGGAAGCCCGGTAGGAGGAGGACCCGCTGCTCACTAGGAAGCTGAGCAGGCTCTGGAGCCACTGGGAGTGAGGGCGGATAGGAGTGCAGGGCAGGCCCCCAGGAAGGGAGGCTGTACAGAACTGCAGATGTTCATGTCTTGTTTTTGTAAGATCATTGCACATAAAAAGTAAAGGTGTCATTAATGACCAGTAGAGCAGCAGAATTTAGAACTTATTCAGGGAGAGAAAGACTGGGGGTGGGAGCTGGGGACTGAATGTTAGAACAAATATTTCCTGAAACTATCTCAATTAGAGTGTGCATCAGACTGAACCATATGAAGGCGGAAACCGGAACAGTACATGAAATGAAATGAACAAAGGCTTATAACCACTGGTTAGGTTTTGAGATCAGAGTTACAAAACCGCATAAATACATGGGCTGAACGAATGTACTTTATGATGAATTTAATAAAATAAGCTATTAGACAGCTTATATTTCTGTCATTATAGACTCCCTTAGCATTTCCATTTAATTTCTATATTAAGCATTCAAATTCTCACTGTACATCTGGCATAAATCACAACTGATGAATTTGTTAAAGGGTTTTTGGTTGGTGTTGCTATTCGAATAAATGAGTTGATTCATAACATTTTATAACCTCCTTCTGGTGGACTAAAAACAATATTGTAATTTTGATGTGAATAAAAATGAGATCTCAGCATGAAGAAGCTAAAGATATTCATATGTCATTCAAAAAATAAAGTAGCAACTGAGGCTTAAAGATAGGTTCTAAAATACGTGGAAGAAATGTTCTATTGATCAAACTTAACAAATTTTCATGTCACTTAGGTACCATTAATACTGCCAATATCTTCAGGTTTAAAAAAATAAATGAAGGTAAGATACACATTTAGGATAATATGGCATTTGGTTTTCTTCTATGCTTACATAAAATGGGTATTTAGAAAATATTACTAATAATAATGATCATGAAAAACCTGAAAGTCTCAACTTCTCACTGCTTAGAGGATAAAGTCAGTAACATTAATTTTTAAATATACATATCATGACTATTATGTACAAGACATTCAGTAGCTGTGAGTTTAGGGCTCCATGGTCCAGTACCATGTGTGGCTGTTGAGCACTTGAACTATGGCTACTCCGAATTAGAATGGGCTCTAAGTGGGAAATTCACATCAGATTTTGAAGATGTTATTTTTAAAAGAATGTAAAAAATCTCATTAAAGACTTCTAGTATCCTCCCCAGAATGGAGAGAGAAGGGAAAAACATCACTCTTGCCTTTATTTTAAGAAATAGCTGGAATAACTTCAAATTCATGACTCTTTTACAATCTATTCGAGGACTGAGATTGCAAAGCAATTAAATGTCCAAACACTAAGAAGAGACAGGCACCGTCAGGGGGAGAGGAGACACGGGCATTTACTCATCACTAATAGGAAGAATTCAGCTAGGACAGCTGAAAAATGGGTGAAGACCTGGGGCATACTGGCAGGAGAGTGAGCAGCACTCCTGGGAACTAGAGAAACTGAACAAGTCCATACCCTCCTGCAAGATTTCTTCCCATGAATCCTAGTATGTATTCACAGAAAAGATCACAGAGCCTAAAGAAAGTGTTGGATTTGGTGCAGGGTTGGAGGTGGGGAGCTTTGCAGGAAGGCTAATAAATTCCTCTGCTGGGAAGGAAGGGAAACACTTTCAGGGTTTAGAGCACTGGGAAGGGGAGGGAACAGGAAAAACAAACTCCTAAGAAGGGGCAGGAATGCATGCTGAATCCACACACTCAGGAAAAGACCAGAAGGACTGAAGGACTGAGATGGCCACACCTTGATGCCCAGGGCATGGTTCCCACCTCAGGCTGAGGCTTAATCCGGACAGAGAATGCCTACCACCAACAGGCAAACAAGCTTCAATCAGCAGCAGCAAAGAGACTTTGTCCACAGGACAGAGGATGGCATAATCAAAATACAATTTCAGACGCTATTGTTAAAGAAGAAAATTCAGCTCAGTAAATTTAAAGGTCTTATTTACTTTATTCAGCAATTCATTAATCCGGCCACTTTGGATAATAGTCTACATCACGGAGCACTTTGTTTGTGGTGAAATATGTGTGTACACATGCATGTGCTCTCTTTTTTTGACAATGCATGTTGCCTTCCTATGAGGAGGGCAAAAAATTAAATTAAAAATACCCACTTGTAATTTTTCCTTTTGTATCTCATGAAGATACTGCAGCACGTTTTAATTTAACGTGACGACACATGACTGTGTTGTGACCAACTATGTGGTGCTTTGTAAGAAATTTGCTAAAGTGTTAAAACTTGGCATTGAGTTGTTTATGAAGGAGAACAGATTCAGGGTTAGTCACTTTCATTCACTTCCAGTTAGTTCCACGTTCACGAACTCACAAGAAAGCACTGGACTTACAGACCACACGTGAATGGTCATAGGCCGCAGGCTGTCTTTCCTGTAACCTCTTCCGTACCCTTGTGAGGTTTGTGGCCATCTGATCAGTGTGCCAAGGCAGAAAAAGGTCCATAGTCTCACACACAGGTGTCCTCTATAAATCCTCACAGATCAAAGGGTTTAGTAACCGTGGGGGGGACCGCACCGATCGTGTGAATCAAACTCACCCAGAGACACGCTTGGAGAAAAGAGTCCAGAGCCATGGGTCTTTCGCTCCATCTTCGAAAGGCCCCAAGCGTAGCTCAGCTGGGCTTTTTATTAGAAGCTTTAGGACACATTTACTTTGGATTGATTATTCATGGGCTTATGCAGAACAGGGGTCTTCAGCTGGGTCATGCAGACACAGGGGATAGATAAGCAGTAGGTTTACTCAGTAGGCTAAACATTAGTGCCGGTAGGAATTCCAAGCATCCATTAGCATAATCCCCTTGACTCCAGGGGAAGGGTCCCAGCAAGTTAATAAATTTTAAAAAGCATGTTAACTCATTTTCCCTTCAAAGAATTCTTTTTTTCTACAGGCATGGATCATGCTGGCCCACACGGGAGTAGTTTTTTCACGCAGAGCCGAGCTCAGACACGCGTGATTCCCGGGGCTACGATTCTCCACGCGTGTGGAAAGAATTCCTACAAGTAACCCTTTGTTTAATAAAATTCCTACCTTCAATGTCATGAGACATAAGCAGGAAGACATTTGCATTCTTCATTATCTTTGTGTTTTTCTTCGTGTTCTCTGTTTTCTTCAGGAAAAGTAAACTCTGTTTTTGCTGCCATACATATTGATATTTCATCTCTTATCAGCCTGAAAAAAAGTAAAGACTATTTTCTCCCCAGACCTTGTTTCTTTTGCTATTCTTAAGATAACCCAGAATTTTTATGCTTCCGTGGTTTTCAGATTGTTGTTGAAGGCTTGATATAATTTCTCCTCCTCCATTCCAATCAGCCTATCATAGAGGAAAATGCTCTTTACTTATTCTTGACTCCTTGGTTCACCTGTGCTAATGGGGCTGTTTTAAAGAATATCTTTAACACAATGACCTTCATAATAGAAAAAGAGAGAGAGGCAACCCACATTACTGCAATTCTGAAGAATCCAAAAAAGTATCAAGGGGAGAGGTTGAGGTTGAAACCAGAAATTATTATTTGGGCAGTTCTCAAGATTGCCAGAATTGTCAGATGGCAATAGAGCAGCACATTGTCCTTTGCATAAAATTAGAGTTTTTGAAAAATCATCCTGGCTGGTGGGTAAAAGTTGGATTGGATGGGACGATGACAAGATATAGACCAATTAAGAAGTTACTACGTTAAAGCCAGATGAGGGACAATAGGGGTCTGGGGAGATCACCACAGCCTGAACCACAGGGATGGAGAAAAGTGAATTGATTCAAGGAACATCCAGGGATTCAGAACAAAATGCGGGAATTAATTGGGTACATGTAATAAAGGGACAGAAGAGTCAAGTGTAACGCCAAAGTGTAAGGCTTTGGGGGACTGAGTAGAGACCAGCATCGCGATTGGGGCAGGAAATACAGGAAAACCAAGTGGAGGTGGGGTAGGGTGTGCATCACAATGACAGGCTATGTCTTAGACACGCTGGCTTTGCTCCACTGGTGAGACACCTGTGTGCTCATGTCAAGTCTGCTGAGAGAAATCCAAGTTCAGGTGAAAGGTCTGGTCTGAAAAAGAAGATTCAGGCATTGTCAGTGGACCCTCTGACACGGGTTCATGTGTGGTATAGGAAGAGAGATGAATTAACTGATGAGAAGTCACCGTTAGTTTTCCGTTTTCAATTGTGTGAAAAGTTTACTATCTTGGCTTGAACAAGAACTGATATAAAATATCACTCAATTTCCCTAGTTTTCCAAATTATTTTTATTTCAACAGATGAAGTCACTATGTAAAAAGATATTTTATCAAGTTAACAGAGTGCATTAGATCACATATTGATTGGATCATGAATTAAATTCCAATAATTTACTACTAAAACAAGTAATATAGTAGCATACACATTTCCTATAGTGTAAGAATTCTCCAAAAAACTTTTAACCACAATTTTCTATTGGTATCTTATTCAAAGCAACTGCTATTTAAAGAACAAAAAACTTCTCTTTGGACATTTATGTCAAGTCCAACAGAAAAATGAACTCTTTAATTATATGATATATTACAGATATACAATATTTTTTGTTTACTTCTTAATCAGTCTTCCACCTGATCTAAATTCTATTGTTTTCCTTCTTTTTCTGTATTTCAAAATGCAGTCCACTTCAAGACCAGTCTTTCATTTCTAGCACGGAAGTAACTCAGTGACAACCGTAGTATGAATTTTGAATATATCCACAAAATAAAATTCTTCAGTTCAAAAAGTTAATGCTTGTAACTAAATGTAATGCTCATATGGAATTTATTTAAAATTTAAGGACAGTATTTACAAAAATATGACTGCAATGAAATTTCTTTAACAGCATCCAAAGAAGTACAATTATTTTAACATCTTGATTTTTGTCATGAACATAATAAGATTTTAGGTATCTTTGGTTGGGCACTATTAAAATAAAAATTATATTCATAAAACCATTAAATGAGAAATACCATAGTATCTATGTCCCACTATATATAAGTACAATTTTATTATGTATATATTCATGTTATCCAAATAATTTAGCTAATAACTTTGAGAAGAGCGTAATTTATGTCAAAGTTGGTCCAAACAGAACATTTGCAAAGTGGAATGAATCCAATGTTTTTAAGACTTTTTTTTACCAGATGGGTTTTATTTTGATGAAATTATGCTGTTTTCTTGGCCATAAATGAGCCCACTGAGTATGAATTTCAAAAAAATAAATAACACTGCAGTTTTCCGTAAACACATTAGAACTATGTACCTATGTAAAAACTGTTTACAAATAACCACGGAAATTTTTAAAAAGCCACAAAGTTATTTTCTAATTGGTTTACTTTCTAGTAAAGACAAACTCGGTTCCAACATAGGATAATTAATTAAAAGACTACAATATATTACATTGTATGCTTATTTGTTATTAAAGTAGTATCTATAAAAGCAGGGACAACTTGGAATGAGAAGTTAAATGATGGTTGACATTTTCTGAGAATTTCAACCTTTGATTCTGAGTTGAAGCAACTTTTCACTAAATGTGCACTTGGTTTTAAGAACAATCAGCTGAGCCCTGGCTGGTGTGGCTCAGTGGATTGAGCGCCAGCCTGTGAACCAAAGGGTCATGTTCCATTCCCTGTCAGGGCACACACATGCCTGAGTTGCAGGCCAGGTCCCCAGTAGGGGTGTGTGAGAGGCAACCACACATTGATGTTTCTCTCCCTCTCTTTCTTCTTCCCTTCTTCCCTTCTCTAAAAAATAAGTAAATAAAATGTTAAAAAAAAAAAGTCAGCTGAGTACTAAGGATTTCCCCCATCATTTGCCAAAATACTAATTATACGGCAAATTTCAGTTTATTTCCTTGAAGTCATGCAAATGGATGGTAACATTTACCTGCAGCGTTTCCTGGTGGATTTTTAACTATAGAAAGATTCATAAAAAAAAAAACAAAAACAAAGTATAATAAAGGAGAACTTGTGGCTCCCTGAAAAACTGGTGTTTGGTCATCTTGTCATTAGATGAGAGGGGAGCAGTCAATCACATGTCATCCCATTCTACTCCTCGATGTGACCTGAAAGTCAAATTATTTAGCCACCAGCTCTCAGTGATGCTGTTACTCTAATTCCTTGTTCAGGTTCCCTTTACTCTGGGTGACAGTCACAAGCACTGCTCTCTGTCTTTACTCGTAATCCAACCTACCAGCCAAGCAACTGTACGACCGTTTTGTTGCCCTATCTTCAAATATGCGTGCTTCTACCTCGCCTCTGCCAATGAGGTTCCCATGAATGACGCCACGGGTACTTCCATTCAGATGCTCATTTTCTTCCTTAAAATGGGAGATCAGGATGCACCTGGAAGCTCTCTGCAACCAGATTTGTATCTCTGGTCAAAATTCATCTGTATATTTTCACACCAGAGCTTCCTTAGACGTTGGTTGCCTCTGTGAAAGAGCCATGATGCTTTTTGACTTCCAGGTTCTTTTTGGCCTGGAAAGACATGGGCACCTCAGAGTGAATGGTGTCCAACCTCTGCTCACAGCGGAAGGCAGACAGGAAAGCCTTCCTGTAGTTGCTGTTCATCCAGCCATAGAGAAAGGGGTTGGCAAAGGTGGAGCACATGGCAATGATGTGGAACACAGTGAAGAGGAGTTTGTACTCCCTCAGGTTCAGAACTTGGTTGTCAATGTCGACAGCAAGTTGGAAGGCATGGAGAGGCAACCAGCTGACCGCAAACACCACCACCACGCACACCAGCATTTTGGTGGTCTTTTGCCTTCTCTGATGGTAGTGATCATTAGCAGTTCCAGGGCTCACGTGGTTCTTAAGTTTACTCCAGATGCGAGTGTAGGAAAAAGATATGATCCCCAGAGGCAAAACATACAGGATTAATAAGGAGGAAAGACTGTAGACAGTGCCGTACATGCTCTTCCCCTCACCAGGCCACTTCTCAGTACAGGCCACAATCGCCAAGTCAGGAATAATCTCAATCAGTGAATGCTCACGGAAGATGGCCAGGGGGCTTGCTAGCAGGGCACTGATGCCCCAGGCCAAGCCAATAATAAGGAAGCTGATTCTCTTGGAGATCTTGCTCTCCAGGTGGTAGACGATGCAACGATGTCGGTTCAGGGCAATTACTGTCAAGGTGATTGTGGACACTTGTACTGCCAGAGCCTGGGCATAGGGTACCAGGTGGCAGAGGACAGGACCCATTTTCCACTCTCCCATTAAGGTGTAGGTAAGAGTGAATGGCAAGCACAGGGTGTTCACCAGCAGATCTGCCACGGCCAGATTGGCAATGAAAAAGTTGGTTACTGTGTGCATGCTCTTGAATTTGATCACTACATGGATCACCAAGGAGTTGCCAATCACCCCAAGCAAGATGATGGAGCAATAGGCCAGTATGAGGATAATCTGTACCTCAATCAGCTTGGTGCTATCTATAAGCTCGGGCTCAGAGTCAGGGACTGTCTCTCCTCTAGGAGTGGTGTGCTCTGGTCCATACTGCTCCACGTTCACTTCTTCTACTGTCTGGTTCTCATCAGCCTCTGCACCTAGTGGGCCCATTTTCAGCATCTAGCACAAGAATCTACACTTGAAAAGGAAGAAAGAAAAAAAGAAAAGAAAAGAAAAAAGGAAAGAAAGGACACCTATGAAACAAGGAAAAAGCAAGGGTGAGGCAAAGGAATATCACAAAAGGATTGGTTTAATTTTGGTGGGGGCTCAAAATACCTGTCTTCTGATACTTCAAATCATACACGATATAATATTTTAACAAAACAGGCCCTTTAATGTGTTGATTCTATGTCTAAGTCTAAATACGGATGAATTAAATCTGGTCCTTGACATGTATATTATGATGGTTAAACATAATACAGTATAGATGTAATTCCTACGTGAGTGCCACCAACCTCACTCAACCCATTTTATGAGAGATGAATATTAGAAACATTATTAATTTTATAACTTCTATAAATCATCAAATTAATTTTAAGTTAGAAAAAGAAAATTTCCTTCAATATCTTGACTGTTCTAAATTTATAGATATATCAACAAATTGCACAGAAAGAGATAAATATTGAAACATTCTGCCTGGTGCCTGAATTTTGGGAGCAGATTCTGTCTCCAGCCATTGTTCTTGGTGTAGGGGTGCATGTTAAGAAGTGCCCTGTACAAAACAGTTGCTTTTTTAGGATTATCTAAAATAAAATTTATACCTGACATACAGCAGAATCCTATACAGGAACTATGCAAAAAATATGTCCAAATCTGAACTACATCTCTTTCTAACCCCTAAATATTAAAGTTGGAATCCTTGTCTTCCCCAATTGCAGCCCCAGACTCTTCCTTCCTCATGCCCTACTTCAGTCAATGCTGTCTCCTTCTATTAAGCCAAGTTCACTTCAAGAGCAGGTAACCATTCTAGGCTTTTTCATCTCCTTTACCCCTCACATTTAAGAACATCCTCAGACTGATCTCTAACATATTTCACCCAGTGGTCCTCTTATTCTTTCTACCACGTTGGTTTGCTCTTGATCTCTTAACATATTATCTAATAGTCTCTAGTTTTTCTCCCTTCCTTTTCTCTTTCCTTTCCTTTCCTTTTCCTTCCTTCCTTCCTTCCTTCCTTCCTTCCTTCCTTCCTTCCTTCCTTCCTCCTTCCTTATTCATTCATTTAACAAAAATAATTGAGCATCTTCTAAATGCCAGGCACAGTCCATTCTTGCATTCAGCAAACACTTAAAAACCTTTATCAGGAACTAGAATTTGTGCTGGGGGACAAGACAACAAGACAGGGACTTTACTCCAAGGCTGTTACATTTTACTGGACAGAGCCTATTCTGACATTAAAATGGTCTTTCTGATATTCAAATGTGATCATATTATTTCCCCAATGTCCCCAGATTACTTAAAATAACATAATATATAGTTTCCTTTTTAAGTCTATAAAAACACCCAGAACCCAACATTATAATGGTAGTCCCTGTTGAATATAATCATAATGACAAAAGGCTTCTGCCATTAATTAAGAACCTTCTTTAAATGACTTTGTTTTTTATTAATCATAATATCATCTACCTACATTGGTGAGTCATATTTATTCAGCCTACAGAACATGCCTGGCTGGGCCTGAGTGCCCCCATCTGATTGCTCACCCTTCCCCTGGAAGACTGGCTGTTCTTGCAGGCTCTTGATTCATCAGAATGCTGGCTGGGTCTGGCCAATGGGAAGCACTAGCAGGTAATTAATTAGAGAGCAGGAGGGAAGCAGGAGCCACTGTATTCTTTCCCCTCTACTCTCTCTGAGTAGAGCCTCAGCAGCCCATCCACAGTTTAGTTCCCACAGGGTTGGCCCATAGTGGCTCTGTTTCCAGTGGATGGCCCTGGTCCTGGGCTTCAGTCACACAGCCTTCTCCCTGTGTCCCCCTAGCTGGGGGTAATAATGCCTCCTTGCTCTTGCTAATCCCTAGATGACCTCAACATCCCCCACTTGGCTTTCATCACTTGTATAACCAATTCTCTGCAAGTAATTCCTTCTCTTTTACATTCTTGAGTAGCTTCTGTTTTGCAAGATCTGCTGCTTTCATGGGTGTGCTTTCGCACAAAAGGCTGTGCCTGCACAGATTGACAACACTGACCTATGAAGAAATTCCAGCTCCACTGTATGAAGTTCAAAGCTTTTCTTGAACTCACCCCTGCTTACTCCTCTGCTTCATTTCTCCTGACACCCCAACATATACTTGTGCTTCTGTCTACTAAACTACTCCCAATTCTAGCAACACGTCAACCTTTCTGTTGCCTCTCTGCCCTCCCTGTCCCGAAGTGGGAAGCCTCTCAGTTCCCCCAACAACCTGTGCTCACTTCCAATGCTTAAGTTCCACATGTCATATTGCAATTGTTTTCTTTCCACCAACCCATACAGCAACTGGATTCTGTGAGGACAGAAACTGGATCTTTTCCACCCATTGTTTAATCCTTAGCACACCATCAACAAATTAAAGGTACTTGGTAATTCAGCAAAACAAATATGAAGCTAAAAGAAAACAGAATTTTGCTGAATAATTGAGGTCAGCAAAATGCCAAGTAATTTTTTCTTTTACCAATTATATTTGGTATACAGAATTTCTTGCTCTGATATGCCATTCTTGTTCTTATTTTCTCGGTCTTAGTCAGGTAATCACTTCTACGAGAAAGTTGTCCCAAGATCCTTAAATTAATCTCTGATTAGAACATTGAAAATAGTCAGTATACCATAAGGAAACTTTCTGTCTCAAGGGCTTCCCGCGTGCACACACACACACAAACACACCTCAATAGGTGCTTTTATTATAGAGATTTCCATGTACTCATGCATTTGATTTATTAATATATTCAAGTTCTCTCTGTATAAATTTGAAATAGAATGTTCCAAGAAGCCCAGGGCCTCTTTTGTATTTGCTTCCTCTCTTTAGTAATTAGAGAAAATGGAAACTATCCCTTCAATTCTTGGAGCGTATGCCTGATAGGCTGTACCATTTCCCTTAGATTAAGAGAGAGACTTTACAGAGCATAATTAGTCAGCCCTGACAATTCATTAACAGCATTAACGAGACTCCAAGAGGTCTGAGTTAGAGGTTTGCAGCAAACTTAATTGAGAGCAAGCCTGAGATAGAAGACTATTAGGACTATATTTTCTGTATTAATTTTCCCTTCTTTTTAGCCCCATTTTCTTCATTTCAAAGCCCCTTTATCGAAAGCCTCTCTGTAGGAATAGTTATTGATCTACAAGCTACTAGCATATGGGTGCTAACAGCTGTTCCCAAGCACACCACTGGCCTTCAGCCAGGCCAGAGCTTACCCAGACGACATATTTCCTAACTACACTTCTGGAAAACCGGAAAGAGAAAAGAAAGTACATAGGGGGAGTTGCCATGTTAGAAACTCAAGAGCACAAAAATTAAGAGAGAAGTAGGCAAGGAGAAGAACCCTTGAAATAAGGCAAATGAGGCATTCACATTGTTTAAGACCTGTAAGGAAAACTATGAATGGTAAACTTTTCTCGAATAAGTGACTTTTTAGAGATTCTGTTACAGAAATATTTCTTGGTAGAGTAGGAAGATGACTTCATTTTTTTCAGATTCAGAGAACTTTAAATAGTTTCAGTGGGGAAGCAGTTTGTGCTTTAACTATACCTTTAAATCTGCAGGGACTCTCACCACCGTTGGGAGCTCGTATTGTCACAGGTTGGCTTTAGTAAAACTTAACATCTTGTCCATCACACAACCTTCCAGGAATTTTTCCCAAAGAAAAATCCCTGAAATCATGCTACTCACCTTACAGTCAGTCCTGGGGGAGAGAGAGGAGTGGACGTCCAAGAATGCTCTGCACGCGACCTGGCTGTTTGCCTAATAAGCAGGGAGTTGGAAATATTTACCAAAAAGTTTGAATGTCTCTCTTCAGTATATTTGAGTTGGTGGGTTTTCTTTGAAAACAGCATTGTCTGTTTCCGGTTACGGAGTTTAAACAATGCGTCCCTATTGCCAAAAGAAGTCTTAAGGCTTTTACTTATGACTCCTTCTGGTCCACCATATATGCTCCAACCAGTGGGTGAACCTTCTGGTGGAAAACCAGTGGACGCTTAAATAAATGTGTTTATCTTTGAAGAACTTGGAAGAATCCAGTATGTCCTTCCCCTTTAGACAGAGGTGTGATTTTTAAAAACAGAGGCAGGAATGGTAACAGCTTGCTGTTCTGGAAGGAAGGGTCAAGAACATGGGCAAGCATCTTCAGTAGAAAAGCAACATTCTAGCAAAAGTAGAAAATGGGGATGGTATCTCTCCCAGCCCCCAGCTTTGACCTAAGTGAGGGGGAAAAGTTCCTGCGTTCATGAGGACCTTCCCTCCCCCTTGCCCTCTTCATAGACCTGAGCGCTTTTGGGGGGGGGGGTGGCGGAGGGGGTTGTATTTTAGTTTCCAGAAGGTGAATCATAGTTAGGACTTACTGACCCAGCCCTCGCGTTTTCGCTTACATGTGCAAGCAAGACGTGTGCAGTCCGTCAGAAGGATGATTATCTAGCCGCCGACCCGGAGAAGGCACTGGAAGGTCCCCAAAGGCAAGTCCAGTCCGTCTGCTCGGATGGTGCAGGGCAGCCCGGCGCGCAGCGTCGCCCCAGCGGCGGAGGTCGCGGCCAGGCTGGCGCAACGCCTGTGGCCAAGCGCGCTCGGGGGCACAGCGCTGCACTGAGCAGCGCGAGTGAGCGGGTGGGGATGGGAGGCTGCAGAGGAGGTGGTGGCAAGGATGGAGAGGATGTGAATGTCCTCCTCGGAGACAAAGAAACCGGTGCGGAGGTGGAAGCCAACAGTCCCTCAGGGAAGAAGAGTAGATAGGAAGTTTCCGTGGCGAGGGAGCAAGGGACAAGCAACCACGGCCTCTCCGCTGCAAAACCCTAACCCAGCGTGGCGCCCCTCCCCGGTTCCTACCACCGCCTGCCGACTGCCACTGTCACTGCCCCCGGGTAACTCCCAAATTTGATTCTCTTCAGAAACGTTTGTAGCATGTCTACTCCCTTTCCCTTCCACGAACCCCTCGCCTTGCTCTCTGCTCCTCAGTACCGTGAGTGATGACCTGGTGAGGATGGACCCCCGGATGCGGGTCTGTGTTCACCCAATCCGCTCCGGAAAAGAGAGGGTCAGGGCGAAGGCTGGGGGACAGACGCAGCTGCGGGAGAGGGGCTGCGGTCCCTGGCAAGGCAGGCAGGAGATCTCCAGCTGGAGGGAGGCGGACTTGCGAGGCAGAAGTTACTTCCTTTTCTTCGCTTGTAGGAGCAAAAGTGGTGCGTTAGACCTATGGGGCAAAGCTCCCGCACAATTGCGCGGGTGTCAACTCCAGGTACCCTGGTCCAGGGCTGGAACGCAGGGCGCTGAGGCGACTCGAAGTGGGCGGTGGCTGCGCTCCCACATGAAGAGAAAGGGAGTTCAGATTCTTGTAGCCCACGATCGGCAATTGCCTTAACAGGTGTCTGCTGACAGTTCAAGTTGGAAAGCGCAGTGGCTTCAGATTCTAAAGCAGTCGGGGTGGTGGGTCCAAGCAAAAGCTGGAATAGGAAGAGGAGAACAACGGGTCACCAATCAAACCAAATGGCGCTTTCTCCAGACAGCTGACTTTCCAGCCCTTAGCTCTCTGGTCATTTCCCACAACAAGCGCTGGTCCCCTCCTGGCGGAGCTCTCTGCAAACGCCTGCAGCCTGCAGGGCTTAGTGGTCCAGAGAAAGGCAGGATTGCGGAGCTAGTTCACACAGCTATGAGGTATTCCTTTCCCAAACTCTTTATTCAGAGCCATTTTTTCTAGAAGTTCACAGCCAGTCTCTTTCCCATGTTCATTTTTTTTGCGGTGACAGCAAACCCTATCAAATTAGGAAAACAAAAGCCTGAAACCGGAAAATGGCTGTTTTCTTAACTGTTCTCTGTCGGAGTTTTGCATACATTACTTTCTTTCTATGCATCAGTCACTTCATTTCTTTTTTTTTTTTTTAAGATTTTTTATTTATTTATTTGAGAGAGAGAGAAGGAAGGGAGGGAGAAAGAAAGGGAGAGAAACTCGATGTGAAAGAGAAACATCAATTGGCTGCCTTCGAATGCACCCAGACCAGGACAAACCACAACCCAGGCAAGTGCCATGACCAGAATCTAAGCAACCTTATGCTTCCAGGGATGATGCGCAACCAACTGAGCCATGCGGGTTGGGGCAGTCTCTTCACTTCTGAAATGAGGGTGGTCATACTGGCTCCCTTGGAATTTCTCTGAAATAGTCAAAAAGGAGGAGGCATTAAACTACTAAAAAAAACTCTCTCCAAATATTAATTAAGGCCTGACCTCAGAAGGATTGGGTTCTCAAACTGCAGTGCATTTATTTACCTGTCCCAATAATACTGCATTTGTAAGGCATCTTTACACAGCCTACTCTGAAATAATCTTTGGTTAGTGTAGAATTGTTCCCGGAGGAGCATAGGAATTGCTTGTAAAACAAAGCAGCTTGGGCTTCCTGTTACCAAGAGACAAAAGTAAACAGAACGGGATAACCGAGATGCCCTATATAGCTCCACTTAGAATACTTCTGTAGATTTTCTTTTACCTTGAAATATTCCCTGCTCACACACGTGTTTTATGCAACAGGCTCTACGCTTCTTAATATATTTGCTCCAGTGAAGAATGAGCGAGGTACCAAGGAGTTGTAATGGTAGAAAGTAGGAGTGGCTTGAAACAACACACACAAATGCACAGGAAAGCAGATGGCTGCTGCCCTACAGAGTAATTGCTTTGCAGGACTCAACTGATCTTGCTGACACTGACTGCACAAAACATTTTTTGCCTGCTTTAGAACAGCAGCTAAGCAATCATACACCGATTTGCCTCACTCCCTTATGGACATCTATGGGTCTCAGAAGATTCACATAGTTCCACAGACGTCTGTCTGGTCAGCAGCCCTAATAAGAGTAAGTGACCTCTTTGACTAATGTCTTCCAAGAAAGAACAGAATTGGATAAGGAACTAAATCTGTTGAAATTAAAGTTGCTTTACTGTGTGTCATATGAACATGGATAGTTTTGCCAATAAACTCATGATATTTTTGTCCATATATATATTTTTTATCAGTATAGAAGTCTTTTATTTTTTTCACACTTATCATGCCATGAATTCATAGGGAATGGGTTCCAACAGCTCAGGTTCCTTTCTATTAGTTCTCACAAAGTGTGCTTCTCTGGTGGAGCAGGCTGACGCTTCAGTTGAACCCAGGTACCTTTCTCTTTGGCTTCCTTCTTTTTCTGATCATTTTCCTTCACACGTTTCAGGAAGCTATCTTGACTCTTCGAGTGCTTAATATGCTCAATTTGTACATTAATTCTCTTGGCAAGAATCTTGCCCTTAACTTGCTTGTTCGCAATAATGCCCACCGCATGCTGGGTCACATTGTAGACTCTTCCAGTTTTTCCATGGTAACATTTGTGGGGCATTCCTTTCTGAACAGTGCCCATTCCCTTGATACCTACAATATCACCTTTCTTGTAGATTCACATGTATGTAGCCAAAGGAACAACTCCATGTTTTCTAAAATGCCTAGAGAACATAACGGGTACCTCTCCTCTTTCCCTTTGTGTTAGTCATTTTGGTGAATTACTGGAAGATGGTGGTTCCAGCCGAAAAGCTGTTCATATATTTTAATGTGCATATACTGCATGCTCTAGTAACAATGAGCCACTTAGTGAATACTCATAAAGCCTATCGAGACTCTAATAGAAGTTTGTGGAAGAGGTGGTGAAATATTGATGGATCTAAATGGAGATAGGACAGGAATATTGCTGCCTGATTTCTCTTGCATCAAATCATTTAGTTCCTCAAGCACTTCCACATCCCACCAAGCTGTGTACTGACTGCTCTCCAGATAGAGAACAAACTGAACTCAGATGCCGACATGGCTGGGGCCAATGCCATAAACACACCAGCAGGCGAGGCTGTGGGGACAGTAGGGGGTGGTGGGGCATCCACACCTGGCACAGCACAAAAGCACGCTTTTCTGAAGGAGGAAGCTGCTTCTCGGATTCCACTGTGCTGCCCTGCACAACCCCAGATCCAGTATGGTCAGATCTGATGTTCTAAGAGAAGCAAAATCTATGTTCTTAAACTTTTTCAAATTTTAAATGAAGGCAATTAATTTTTAATAAGCCAATCCCTCAGGTGGGCCATATCTATGAAGATCAAAATAAATAAGGAGATAGATGGATGGGTGATGGATGAATGGATAGATAGATAGATGAATATATGCAACTTGGCTACTGCATCTTCTCTGATGTTAGTATATGATATTAGACAAACATCCTAAAATGTCTTAAATATCTACTACCATTCATTTCCCCTACCTCATATGCCATACTTTCATGCACATAAATATAAAAGGAATATAGCTAAAGATTAATGGTCATCCCTGGCTGGTATGACTTAGTTGGTTGGAGTCATCCCATAGACCTAAAGGTCATGGGTTTGATTCCCAGGCAGGGCACATACCCCGGTAGCAGGTTCAATCCCCAGTCAAGGTTCAAGGTCCTATGAGGGGGCAGCCAATTGATGTTTCTCTCTCTTCTCTCTTTTTTTCCTCCCTTCCTCTTGTCTCTAAAAGAGCAATGAGAAAGTGTCCTTGAGTGAGAATAAAAAAAAGATTAATGGCCAAATAAGTGATTTTCTTCTCCACTGCTTGTTGAATAGACATTTTCAGTGAGACTCTGAAGTAAAGGACCTGCTGAATAACTGAACAATTCAGTATTTTAGCTAGAATGAAGAAATTTCAGAGGAGTTCTTTGTTTAAAAAGAAAAAGTTGGATATATCAGTGTAGCACACCATGTATGATATATTTTTAGATAAAATAAATCATGATATGGATTTCTTTCAATCTAAATGTATTTTGAGAGCAAGGAAGCTTCCCTCAAGCTGTTAATAATCTCATTATTATTTTGATTATAAAAGTCATTTATAACCATTGTACACGTTAGAGAAAAGCAATAAAAGAGCAAAGAAATACACATTCTCTGAAACAATGTTGCCAGTTGAACTTCCTGCAGTGACGGAAATTTTCTGTCTGCGCTGTCCAATAAGGTGGCCACTAGCCACGCATGGCCTTTGAGCACTTTAAATGCGGCTGGCACAACTGAGAAAATGAAGTAAATTTTAATTGTTTAAAGAACCCACTGAAAAGAATAAGTATGTTTTGATTCTTGGGGGAACGTCTTCTTGGTTCTCTTCTGCCAGAAGCTAGTTTTTTTCCTCATATTAATGTCAAGGTTTCCTGAGAAAAGTTAATAACTTTCAAGCCAGACCAAGCTGACTTCAATCACAGACAGGAGGGAATGGTGTAAGTGCAGCTGGAATGTGGAAACTGATTCCGGCAGAAGAAAGAAGGATGCTCCATAAGTCTGGCTACTAGCCCGAGGAAGACCTCTGAGGAAGGGAGGAAGAGCATAGAACCAAGCCCCAGTAGAGGAATTCTCTAAAGCCCAGTAACGTAAGGAAAGCTCTGTGAAGCTAATAAAATAACTTAGAGTAAACAAACAAAGCCTACTAACAAGTCCTTAGTTAGGAAATATTAATATTCAAACTAGCTTAACAAGTAGTCATAGGGTTTAGTATATTTGAAATGGATTCTGTCTTGCTTTATTCAAATATTCAATAAATTTAGTTATTATTATCTGTAGGCTTATTAAGTGCAGCTTACACAAATTCTTTTTAAAGTTTCAATAACACTCCCTCATAGTAAAAGTTATGGAACCTAGCTATCCTTATGGCCATCCTCAGGCCATAACATGGTTCTCAACTGGTTATACATACATTTCTGATTGGATCTGTGCCTACCTTTCTTTTTAGCTCGGAGAAGGCACAATGGGGCGGAAGTTGACATCTGAACACATGTGATGGAGATTGCATCAAGTAGACATAGAAAGAAGAGGCCAGTTTATATGAATGGGTCTGAATGTGTTAAAACTTCTTAAATGTCTCCCTTTTTAAGAAAACTGCCCAGTCTAATCATGCTTGTTCTGATGAAAAGGTAGAACGTCTGCTTCCTTCTACTTCATTACAAACTTGGTCTTTTTGTCACCAGTGGACCAACAAATGTGTGAATGGGCAGAAATGGTCACCAAATACTGAATTTCACAAACGGATAGGCTAGATTTTCTCAAAATTTTGTGTGCGGTATGTGATGAAGACAGGTGTCTCATTCAAGAGCAGCAAGTAGAATGAATGCTGAATCTGAAATTGGGCATAAATATCATTTGCTATGATTTTCACTTCTATGGATTTGGAGAATTTTATTTCTGTCTTGAATTTTTAATTACATATTCAAAGAAATTAAGCAGGATTGTAAGTAACATAGGCAACATTTTGCTGAGATTTTTATGTCTCAATGATCATACAAATGGATATCTAAAAGTATTTAAATGCAAATGATTAACGGTTCAAATTTTAAGGTAGAACAAAGGAAGGAACATTTTAATGTGGAATTCAGAGTTTAATCAATGGAAATTTTCATTTGATTATCTGAAACGTGCACAGAATGTCCATGGCTAGAGAGAAAACATGCACCCTTTTGGAAATTTAAATTTTATTTAGTAAGTATTTATCCTTGTAGCATATAGAGACATAATTTGATGCATATTTTTTGAATCAGGCATTCAAAACAAAATTAATTTTTAATTTTTCTCATAAAAGAATAAGCAAAATCAAAGCTCTCTCTCAAACTAAATTACTGTTGGTATCTCATGAGAGATGAGAAGTCAACAATTTATATATCGTTTTGGAGTTGCTGAAATTGTTCATTCAAAGTAAAAACTTCAAAATATTAAAAGAATAATGCAAGTAGGATTTAATTCAGGATTTGTTACTCTTTGCTGTAAAAAGGAATTATATAAAATCCATATAGACACTTTATTACTCACAAACCCTTAACAAATCATTGGGTACATACTCTGAAACACGGAGGACAAATGAAAATCTTCAGACGACTCTAAGCCCACAATTCCTACACTGTACACCGAGGCACCCACAGTCACCACAGCAAATTCACTAGTGCTTATGGGACATTGTAAATTTGAGAGAAAAGCACAGCCATGCTTGACATTGGTGGGTATCAGTGCTTGATACCTGTTAGACACTGCACAAATCACACCCTGATTTAGTCCACAATTTCAACATCGATGACACTATATGCCTTTCAATGATGTCATATATTTGGGAAGGGGGTTTGTAGTGGCTGCTGTGATAAAAAGCAATTATCATTTGAAGAGTGAATGGATAACAGGAAATGGGAGTGGTTGTTTCTAAATTGATTTCAAAGTGTGAGAAGTTTCGCAGAGCCCAAGAGGCACACATATGTCCCACTAGTAGTACTGTGTTTATTTAAGAATGAAGTTACATTTTTTTTTTCAATTTGTGTATATTGTGTTTTTAAATGGCTATAAAGCTTCTAGGACATTAATGCTTATAAAATTGTTTGGACCTAACTACTTACTAAATGGCACTGTTAGGTGTGTCTTTTGGCTTAGAAGGCACCATGACATTTCTGCCCTCAGGCCATTCCTTTATGGGTGTAACACTTTCTTCATGTATGAAGAGACCATTTAATTTAGTTATGTTAGTCTTTAATATTTGACTACCCCAGAAAGGTGTTTTACAGGGACAGTTACTATTGGAAATCTATTTGTTCATTTAAAGAGAGAGGTCTCAGGCCTGGCTGGTGTAGCTCAGTGGATTGAGCGCGAGCTGCGAATCAAAGGGTCGCCGGTTCGATTCCCAGTCAGGGCACACACCTGGGTTGCAGGCCAGGTCCCCAGTGAGGACCATGTGAGAGGCAACGACACATTGATGTTTCTCTCTCTCTCTTTCTCCTTTCTTCCACTCTCTTTGAAAATAAAGAAATAAAATCTTAAAAAGAGAGAGAGAGAGAGAGAGGGCCTAATAAAACTGTGTGTATATGGACAGGCATGTATGCCTGTATTTTGCAGAATTCTTTGAATTAGTCTGCTTTATCCCACTCCAGCCTGGACAACAGAGAGGCTCCTAGTGAGGAAAGAAGGAAGGAAGGAAGGAAAGAAGGAGAGACATACAGGCACATAAAGGAAAGTAGAGTGTGCACTTAATAGCGTAACTCGTCAATCATATACATTTATTTATTTATTATACTTTATTGTGGTAAGAACACTTTTTTTTGGTCCATAGCCAAGGATGTTTTTCATTTGCTTTTTTTTTTTAAAGAGAAAGAGGAAGGGAGAGAGAGAATGAGAGAAACATCAATGCAAGAGAAGCATCGATAGTTTGCCTTAGTACTCACCCAGACCCAGGATCTGTGCCAGGATCACACACATCCCGACTGGGGCCACATGCGCCTGTGTCCAGACTGGGGTGAACCTGCAGCCTAGGTATGGGCCCTGAATCCGCAGTCTTTTGGTTATTGGACAATGCTCCAACCACTGAACTACACTGGCCAGGACAAAAACACTTAACATGAGATCTATTCTCTCTTTTTTTTTTTTTTAGATTTTATTTTCATTTATTTATTTTTAGACAGAAGGGAAGGGAGGGAGAAAGAGAGTGAGAGAAACATCAATGTGTGGTTGCCTCTCATGTGGCCCCCACTGGGGATCTGGGCTGCAACCCAGGCATGTGCTCTGACTGGGAATCGAACCGGCGACACTTTGTTTCACAGCCCGTGCTCAATCCACTGAGCTACACCAGCCAGGGGATTCTCTTAAATTTTTAAGTGTACATTGTTGGCCGTAGGTACAATATACAGTAGATATCTAGAGCTCATTCATCTTGCTTGATTGAAACTTTATGGTGTTGATTAGTAAATCATTAGTATTTAAATTCTTATATGTGACCTTTGGTTTATCCAGAGATGTGATAGTTATACATAATATAATAATAATTCATATATTTTATTACTACTAAAATCATTACTAGAAAATCTATGATAACATGGAAGTAATATTCATTTTAAATGCAAGAGATGAAACTAAGTATAGTATAGCCACGTATTTTTAAACATGACAATGAAAATGGCTGGAAGGAAGTGTACCCAAAAAGTAACCATATTTATGCCATGCTAACTACATGTGATTTTGTTCCTTCAACCTTCTTGAATTTTTGTAAATTAACCTGGTTATTTTGAGTAATGAAAATAAAATGTCATATAAAATTTCTTTAAAAGAGGTGGTGTGGCCAAGTGAATCACAGAACTAAGTTCATTATCCAGTCAATTCATCATAACTCTTTAAAATGAATGGAAAATTTACTGTCTTATCCACATAATTCCTCCCTCAAACTCTACAGCTCAGAGGAGCCCTTCTAAACTGGAAACCCACCTTAGAATCACGTGTGGCACTTTATACAAATGAGAGATTCTGATTCGGTAGATCAGACTCCAGTGACCACATGTGACTCTGAACTTCACTGTTGCCTGTCTCAACTCAGACTCTCTTCTTTCTTTAAGCGCCTACACCCCTGAGCTCTGCCCGTATTGGAATGCTGTTGGGTCACTTTTGTCTTCTCCCTAATTCAACCTACTACTCACAACTCAAACCCAGGCACAATTAAAACCATATACTCGAAAGGACATAGATATTTTTCTCTCTCAACCATATTCATTTTTAGTCACTCCAGCTATTTCAATTGCCCTAAATTCAATCTGTTAGTGGAACACAGCACTGGGTGTTAACGAAGAGTTAGGGCCAATGTGGGTTCAGCTGCCTGGGAACTTGAGTTCTGGCTAAGAATGAATTCAGAGCCAAAACTCAAACTCTAAGAGAAAGTTTATTTAGAAAGCCACAGAGGTAAAAGAAGTGAGCCATGGAAGAAATGGGCTGAGGAACAAATTAGGGAGTCAAAAGAAAGGGCCCTTGGAGCTTAGGAGAAAGAAAGAAGCAAGGAAAACACACCGGGGGATAAGGAGGTGGGGAAAGGCACAGGCAATACCCCACAGAGAGAGCCGTACAGGGGTCCCTGTACCAAGGGGTTTCATTTGGCAGCCTTAGGGGAGAATCCCAATAACACATTCATCAGCTTTCTAGGGGTACCCCTTCCTGGTCTCCACTGATTGGTCAGCCCCAGGGCAGGGGGTCATTAATCAATGCAGCTGGTCCTGATGTCAGCCATGGTGTCGCTTTTTCTGATTTTGCTGCTTCCCTGGGCTTGGAGCTGAAACACAGCTACAGCCTAGATGCCATCTCCAGAGGTTATGCTCAAGGGGGTGGTTGTGCAAGGGCTTGTGGTTTTGCCCGTTGTTAGGCACCGGGGGCCTCTCCCTGCCGGTGATCCTCTCTGCACCAGGCCTATCCTTCCAACTCGGCTCATGCCTAACTACCTACGACAAGTCTATTCTCTCTCTCAGTTTCAGGCCCTTTGAAGCCATGATTATGCCACTACTGTTCAAGATGATTATATTAGCATTTGTCCAATCTCTTTGCCATCTTTCTTTTCCCTGCGACCCTTAAAAGTTTAAAAGGTAAAGGATGTGAAATTTTTCCTTGGTGTTTTTTTCTTTCTTACCTTTCATCATAACCCACTCTCAGGAAGGCTTCAGAAGTAATTCATGTTGACATGTCAGTAGCCTGCACTGGGAAAAAATTCAGCAGCAAAAGTGGAGCTGAGAGAAAAGTGCTCTGATCAGGAAATGTTATACACCAGACGGTCTATAAAAGGGATGTACCTTGTTTTTGTTTCCATTTGGGGGTTTTACCTCCTAAACTTCTGAAAATCATATCATCATGTATGGGTCATGTATTCAGGGTTTCTTTTGTTGAATTCTTGGAAATAATTGGCATTCAATTTAAGCATTTAACAACTAGGTAACGCTTGAATAAAAATTTCATTTCCTGGGATTTATTCTACATTTTCTTTATTATCACTGAGTTATTCTCTCAAGACTAATAAATAAGAGCAAATATTCTAGAGTTGTATAATCTTCTGGAAATTCTGTCCTCTGGAATCTTTTTTATTTCTTCTTTTCTGTGGCAGTATAAAGAATGGCTACAATAAGGCTTTTGACTGATTCATTCATCTTGCTCTTTGTTTCCTAGCATATTGCAATCTGATAATGAAATCGCTATGTATGGAGATGCCAACTGTTTAATTAAGTTTGTGTGTAACAGGGAATGCAAACAAAAATGTAAATATTACCTTCTGTTAAGGATTGTAACATGGGTATATACTGAGATTATGTGGAGCTAAGGATGATATAGTGTAACATGGGTATATACTGAGATTATGTGGAGCTAAGGATGATGTAGTATATAACATGGGTATATACTGAGATTATATGGAGGTAAGGATTATATATTAGAACATGGTTATATACTGAGATTATACGGAGCTAAGGATGATATAGTGTAACATGGGTATATACTGAGATTATGTGGAGGTAAGCATAGTGGAGAAAATACAAGTGCATAATACAATGACAGAGACTAGGGCCACGTTTGTCAGGCTGTAGTCCTATGGGCCCTTTCATTAAAATCACCTGGGGTCCCCCATAACAATGCAGATTCTAGAACTCCATTCCAGCCACTGCAGCCAAAGAATCCTTTGGGGTGAGAGATGCATCCTGCAATTATCAAGCTCCCGGATAATTCAAATATATTTCTACTCTTGACAAGCACTGAGCTAGGGGGACCCCCTGCTCATAAACCAATAAATAGAAACCGGCTCACAGATGCACAGAACATAGAACAGACTGGCAGCTGTTAGAGGGGAGGGCGCTGGAGGGCCTGGGTGAAAAAGGGGAAGAGATTAAGCAAAAAAACAAAAAACAAAAAAAAAAACCAAAACAACAACAACAAAAACTCATCAACGCAGACATCAGTATGGTGATTACCAGAGGGAAACCTGGGTGGTGGGGTGTGTGGAGGGACATAGAAGACGGTAAAGGGGGGACAAATGGTGACTGAAGGAGACTTGAATTTGGGTGGTGAACACACAATACAATATACAGATGGCGTATTATAAAATTGTACTTCTGAACCCTATATAATTTTATTAATTCATGTAACCCCAATACATTAAAAAAATTTAAAATACCATAAAATTTTAAAAAGGAATAAATAAGTGAAAATGACAGAAAGAATTTTACCTGAATTATTCAAAATTTTCAGAATTTTGATGTTTTTCAAAAATTGTTGGGCAATTCTTCCCTTTCCATTGATCATACAGATTTAATGGAATAATACCTTTTGTTCCCATAGAGAAAATTATTTGTAGGTGTAAATTATCTAATGTAAATTCCTGGGGATACATCTTTTTGCTTAATTAACTGTCTAGCTAGAAGTCAGAGACTGGCTCTCTTAGGCAAACCGTTTCATACCGTGCTAAGAAGTTCAAGTTTTCGCATCAGAAACTCCTAGCCCCAGGTGTCTCTCTTCAACATTTGTAGCACTTTCAATTTTACATGTTTACGTGATTATTTTACTACTTGATGAAAATGTGTCATCCCAACTACACTTCGAGACTCTGAGGGCAGCTCTGTGTTTGTTTTTGTCATATTGTGTCATTAACATTTAACACAGCGCCTCTAGCACAGATTAAGTAAACGTATCTTGCACATTCATATGTACGGCAGGTATGAAAAGGTAGTCTACCAAATATTCCTCCTTTTGACTTGTTAACTTGTTGTTACACAAGCTATTTGAAACTCTCCTCTTTCTTATTAATCTCTGTCAATTGTCCACTTCCTGATTCATCACCGCCTCACCCAGTTTGATCTTACTTCTCTTACAGAGACTGCTGACCGGGTCTTTCCTTCCTCCCTCACCTCCTCTTCAGGCACGAGTCTCCCTTCTCCACTGCTAAAAAAGTGGGTATGTCTAAACTGCAAAGAAAGTAGGTATGCCTGAACTGCTAAGAAAAGTCGATATTTTTTTTGACTCAGGGACACATTTCACCAGTCACTAGAGTAAAGGGTAAATAAATTACAATTCTTGCTCTAAAGGGCTTAAAATCTGGTTAAAGAACTGAGGAGGTGTGAAAGATAATTAAGTTTCAATATGCTATGTGTTCCTTCAGAAGTCCACAGATTTAGTGTAGAGAAGTACAAGACTCTCTTGTCACATGGGCCTCTCTACCTTCATCAAAGCCAGCAAGGGAGAGAGTGTGCAAGCAAAAGAGAAAGAATGATCATATGTAACACAATCATGGAAGAGCCCTCTCTTCACCTTTGCTTTCTTCTACTGGATGAAAGCAGAACTGGTGCCCGCACTTAAGAGTAGATCAGGAGTAGGGCGTTACCCAAGGGCTGGAATGCCAGAACACAGGGAAGATTGGGGACCACCTTAGTGTCTATCTATGACGCGCTTCATGTGATTCTGATAGGGTACAGACACAGAAAAATGGCAAGGATGAAACTCAGAGGACAGATCTCAGAAACTTTGGAGAAGGGTGTCTGTAAGCAGTGATTATTTGGATGGGGAGGCTGTTAGGAAAAGGAGAGCTTGATTATCAAGCTTTCAGCTTAGCCATTGAATAGATAGGGATGCTATTAACCAAAATGAGAGTTCTGTTTTGAAAGAACAATAATGTATTTAGTGTTAATTTGTTGGTGTTGATGTGCCTATGGGGTATGTTATGAAAAAATATTTACAACTTTGAAATATGGCAAAAAAAAAAAGTGACTGGTATGTCTTTACAATGACACACAGAGGCATTGCTTACTAGGCCCACAAGAGGTTTATTTTATCATCGAGGAGAATGTTTGTTTGTTGTTCAACTCAGTGTTTACAACTAATTAAAGTTCCCAGACTTAATGAGGTTGTGCCTTTTCCTGTATATTTTTGTCCAGTAGAGTTGCAAATAACTTTTTTCCAGTATAAAAGATAACCCGGAGGCTGTGCTTCTTTTGCTGTGGTCTTTGTAACGAGATTAGCAATCTTATGTTAACTTTCTTTCATCAAATTGACTACAAATAACTAGATCCTCAAATGCTCTCTGAACCAAACTTACCATCTCACTGTTTCTGTAATTATTTAATAACTGTAATAAAATATTTCACATGTGTTGTTTATATTTTTGTGTCACATTTTTATTTTACTTTTGCTCTTTGAAAATTATGCTTTAGGGGTTATGGACGTACCACCAGGATGCCCCAGTAAACTCGCTTCACGGAGCCAGTTACGCGGCACTGACCCAGAGGGTTCTCCTTCTCTCTCTCTTTCTCTCTCTCCCTCTCTCTCGCTGTCTCCCTATCTGTCTCACTGTCATCTCTCATTTGCTTCTGAAGAAATTTTAAGTGGCAATCCAACTTTACCTTTGCTGACTCTCTGATTCTTTATGTTTTATGTCTACTGATATCTTTCTTTGTTCTTGTTTCTGGCCCTTGTCTGCTTTTGATGCTACTTCCAGTTAGCTTACAGCAAATGTCATTCTCCATAATGGCCACAGAGACCAGAAAACTGGTTTTATGATCTAACCATTTGATGGTCCCCACCAAAGGACAAGGATCCATTCTGTTGTGTGATAAATGACAGGAAAGTCACTTTTTTATTCTTTTGTGATTATTTACCTATTTGTGCACACAAATCAATTAGGGAATTGCTTTATGCCCCCTGGAAAAGTGAACACCTTTTTGAGGCCTGGAGTAGTAAGTTTTGTGCTTCTGTGTTTGCTTTACCCATAGCTGAGATTGTAGAACTGAAGCTGCCAGTTATGCATCTGCACATCTAAATTGGAAAAACCTTTACCTTTTGTATGAGTGTAAAATATTTCCTACTTTCCTTAGGTACTCATTAATTAGATTTTGAAGTTCCTCTAATTAAAGGAACCCTGTTGTAATTGATTTATAGAGAACAATGAGACTCACATAAATCTCAAATTCCCCCATGTTTGTAGAAAAAAAAGATACTAAACTTTTTATATTTCCATGTGCTGGACTTTCAAGGAAAATTTTTCTTTTCGCTGATAGCTAAGAATATTTTTATATAAGAATCCAAGTAAATCCTGAGATACGGATTCCTTAAATAAGTTTCATTTAAAAATACAGCTATATGGCTTATCCTTACTGTGATTATCAGATCTGTGTTTGTTTTGACACTAATAGATATTAGTTCATCTGAACTTCTTAGATTTCTGATACTACTTTACTGATCAAATAAGCTAATAACGTTTTTTGATTGTGGATAATATAACATTGTATTAATCTAAATTAAATCACAAGCCTGACAAATTGTTTTATATCAGCAGTAATGTTTTCTAATATGTCAGCTTAAAATCAGATATCCAGGATTCTTAATTAACTTTACAACCTTGGATTATTAAACCTGGTTAATAAATAATCTTTGATCCTTCAATAATTTTTAAGTAAAGAATAGTACTGACACTTTGCTTCATATAGCATAGTTTTCAATATGTCACTTTGATCCTTGGTTTAGTATATTAGAAAGTGGCTGTACTTTCGTGTCTTGGTAATGAATGTCGACTGTTATTCTTTTTGCTTTTCAAAGGGATGAAAGTGACATGTGTGGCTCTAGTGGGTGAGCTTTGCTTATCTAATGAATAACTTGCATATGATAAATAATGATCAATTATGTATTTCTTAGTTAAATAATTTGGTTAAATGTTATAGTTCTTACGGGTAATGGAGGTTCCAGTGGGAGCGTATGTATGTATGAAATAGTGTTGTGTGTGAACTAGGAGGTTTTATGTTGTCTTCAAAGGAAGAAAACTTTTGTCCTAGAATAAAATGTGATATTCACTCAAAGTACAAAAGAACATAATGAAGAGCAAAGCTTGACTTAAACAGCAAGCTGAAGGCATTTCGAGAGAAGTGAAATTTATGTGCTTTGATTTACATTACCTGAGATATGAAAGAATCATTAAGTAGGTTAAAATCTTGGCAGAGTTGACTCCGGTTGATGGGCTTATTCAGAAGGTGTTTGGTTTTAGGAGTTTACAATCTTTTTACTCCCAAATGTTACAGTAATGCATCTAGAACATGGCTTTAGTTCTAGTGGGCATTTAGAGCATTTAGATGGCCTTTAAAAAGGTATAGCAAATTATTTGTTTGCTTGCTTGTGTTACCTTCTACGAAATATGCCCAGATTGTAGGTAATCTGGAGTAATTTTCTGTGCTCCAAGTTGACTGTATCATGCCCTTGATTATTTAAAAAAAAATAGAAAATAAAAAAGATTTAATCATTCACATTATAAAAGGAGGGATCTAGAAACAGTTGCTTTTTTGTTATGCTCTATATTTCTATTTTTTAAAGACATTTTAAAAATTGATACTAGAGAGAAAGAGAAAGGGGAGGGGAGGGAGAGAGAGAGAAACATTGATATTGTTCCACTTATTGATGCATTCTTTGATTATTGTATATTCCCTGACCAGGCATCAAACCCACAACCTTGGTATATTGAAAGGATAAAGATTTCATTGTTTCTTACACAATAATAGACAGAATCCCACACAAATTGGTGGAAAATGAAACTTGTCAGCTGTATGAGAAGTATGATGATGAAAAAATCCAAATAAAATAATTCCATCTACTCCACTGAGCAATTATATTGTTTCAAGATGAGGAAAAATGTAGAAAATCATCATCATATGCATAATGAACTGCATTCAAGCATATTTTTATGACAAGTAGTCATGAGCACCCTTTGTGTTCAAAGGGAGAAAAAGGCCCCTAATTTCATATGTAGGGCTTATAAGGAATAAAAGAAAACCAGAGAGAAAATGTTCCTTTCAAAATTACTGATAGCAACATTTCTATTCCCTTGCAAAACAACAGAGTTTGGAATTACCGTCCTCCTGTAAACAACTAGAAAATTGAGCAAAATCTAAGAAATGACCATACTTACAGATTAGAAAATAAACAGTGCAGAACTGGGGTCCCTGATGACAAGTCAACAAATGAGATGAGCACTAGGGTTCCGCCCGCTTTCTCCCTGAAGAAAATCTTATGACTGCAGCAGAGAGAGCGAAATTTTACACACAGCCCATTGTCCTCAATGAGGTGAGGAAACAGTGATCGGAGTTTGGGGAGGTCAAGAATTTATGGGACAAAATATCATGAAAAGGGGAAGTTAGCAGTGAAGGAGTTATAAAATCTGCAGAGGGATCTCTTGAATCTTTGCTTAAACACCAGTCTTTGTGTGCACAGAGTGAGACCTCATGAGAATAGGGAAAGAACCACTTCCTTGGAGAGAACAATTGCCAGAGAAATGCAAGATGAAAACTCTCCAGAGTGCTTGTTGCAGACTCTGAGATTCATTTGAGGCCCGACCAGCCAGAGATGAGAGGACTCACTGGAGCAATCAATAGGGATTCCAGAACGGTCATGTCTTAGAAGTGGGGCTAAAAAATCCCAAGGATAGAGGATACTCTAGACAAGCTAGAAAAGCTTTAAAAAGCTTAAAAGCAAGCCTTCAATGGATCAAACTGTCCCACAGGTTACTCAGCTACTCACCAGAACAAATTCCAACAGAATTCAAAGGCATGCCGTAACAATGTAAAAATTCAAAGGCATGCCTCAACAATGTAAAAATCACAATATCTGGCATCTAGGCAAAAATGGACAAAGAGGGAGGAAGATGTGGCCCAGGAGAAAAATCAATGAATAGAAACAGACACAGAAATGGCAAATATAGAATTGGCAGACAAGGGAGTTAAGTAGGTTTTAAATATGTTTAAGTATTCTCAGGGATGTAAATGACAACATCTTATTGTCATAATTAAGAGGAAAATGGAATATATGAAAAAGGCAACTTCTACATATGAAAAATACAGTAGCTGAAATAAAAATTTCACTAGAAGAAATAACCAGCAAATTAGACCCTGCAGGAAAAAAAAAAGAACAGTGGATTTGAAGGTAAGGCAACCAGAACTAGCTAGAAGGAAGAATAGCAACAAGGAGACTGGAGATGCACAGTGACCCATGGCACAGTATGGAGTCATCTGACATTTGTGTGATTGGAGTCCCTGAAGGACAAGGAAGAGAGACAGCAAAAATATTTGAATAAATGATGTCTGAAAGTTTCAAAACGTAATGAAAACCAGTATCAGACAAAGCAGACTTCAGAACAAAGAATATTAACAAAAACAGAGAGGGATATTTTGTAATGCTATTTATAATATAAATATTTGTAATGTGATGTATTTATAAAATAGTTCCCTAATTTCAAAAGACAATCCTTCACTGTGCCTGGCCAATATATTTGTTCCCCATGGATACTCTCCATCAGTGAGAGCCAGTGTTAACATAGGAGTCGTCACTTTCTCTTAACCGTTCTTTGGGCGAAATGCTGCAAACTGTCCACTGGTGAGTGCTGTACCTCGGTGTTCCGCAACAATTGTTATTTAGTTACCAAGGCCTCCCAGCCAGTCGTCTGCCTTGTATTTCACAGACCCCTAGCGCACACCATCTCGCCCCTTCCAGCTCGCCCGCAGCCGATCCGCAGCAAAACGCTTAGGATCAGGTTTTCTCTCTCTCCCCTTCTCTCTGTCCTTTATTTTCCTTTTATAAATATGATTAAAAATAATTCAAAAGTGTGCTAAAATAAGGCCAATGAAAATTCAGTTCTGTTCAATCTTTGGGTTTATATATATCTGTAATATGTACAACTCTATCACTAAAATATACCCTTTTATAGCCAATGTGAATATGTGAATAAAATACTAGCAATCTGTATTTTTCATTAATGCAGTACAAATGACTTAACAGAAGATTATTTCAGGCTAAATTTTATTTTTTAACCATGAGAGGGGACACGCTACTTGTTGGAATGGCTCTTAGAGACCCTGAAGCCAAAACCCTCATTGGCCCAGGCCCGGCCTCTGTCTTCCCAGACACTGAGGCCACACATGTGTGCTGCTTTAACCTGCTGAGTCCGTGTTAATACTGTTATGCAGCTACAGATAATTTACACAGTACAAGATGTATGGTAAGTGTTCAAAAACAGTAGCTATTATGGTCACTGCTATTGCAGATTATTGAAATCTGAATGAACAATATTGAGTTTTTATTTTTCTACGGACTCATGTAGACTACATTTTCTATTCTTATCACAGCTTTTGAAGCAGTGATTTCTCCATTCTGAATTTGCTATTTGTCTGTGAAAAAAGGATGCTATTTCTCACTGAATCTTTTTTCTCCAAATTATATTTTACAACTGAACTGTGGGGAGAAGATGATTGACAGGTAAGGATTTTCTTCCTTTTCATATGCATGTCTGGAATTTAAATACCTTGAGCCAGAGGAAAAGAAGACCCAGCTCACCCAGCTGTGGAAACAACATACACTCAACAGAAGTTACTTTCTTCCTGTGTAAGATAAAAGAAAACAAGCATATTTATATTTGTGTAAGAACATTTCAGGAGGAGAAAGAGAATTTTGGAGGTAAAGCTTCTCTTTTAAAAAGCATAATTTTTAATTCAAGTAAAACATCCATTAAAAGACGGCACCAATTATAAGGATAAGCTCAATGAATTATCACAGAGTGAACACACTATGTCTACATATACAACATTTACTAGAATCCCGAGAGTCTTCTCAGTACTCCCAAACTTAGCTATGATCTTGACTGGTAATAATTTTTCCCTTAATTAAAAACAAAACAAACAAACAAACAAGACCCTCACAAGCTGCAACCCTTCCAAGGTGCACTTACATAAGCACACTTCCAGTCTCATTCCAAGTAAACTGCTGAATTCATTAGAGCGTTTATGGATTCCTTATGTGTAAAAGTGGTCTAACATTTTTATCAGGTTCTTATCTTTTTATTTTTCATGTCACTGGCAAAGTTTTTGATTTTGTACCCTAGTCCCATTTTTTCCATAAGCCCTGAGTTTTTATTGCAGGATTTTGCATAGCACAGTGGGTTGGAGGGATGAGTGTGTTAAGGGATGGGCAGAAATGACTGTACCTGAGTAGATGCTGACCCACTCTCTGGAAAGAAGTCCTTATCCTTTGTTTTCTGTGGCATTAAGCTCAAACCCTTGGGACTTTGTTCTCTGTCCTTTATCCTCCTTACCACATCTGAAGCAGATACATGTGCCCTCCTTAGAGACGGCACAGCTTTATTAGCCCGTTTCCTGCCCTAAGGGATGATGCTGCATTGAGAAGAAACAAGCCTGTGTACCAGGGTAATGTCCACTGAGCTGTCTCTTGTTGCATAAATCTGCTGTGGGGCTCCTAGGAAAGTTTTACCCTGTCTCAATAAGTAACACAAGACAGGCATTGATACTCTTTTTTGCCTTTAGACATTCTCATGTGAGAACAATCTCTAAAATCTGCAGCTGCCTTAGCCAGCTTGCATGGTTGTTTGTGCTGTTCAGCCAGGTGGCAGCTATGACAGGAAAGCCAAAAAGAATCCCAAAGAACTGGATACCTAACAGCATTGGTCACTGAACCTACCCCTCTAATTAACTGCTTTAGTCTGGTTTACTCTCCCTTGGTTTGCCGCACGGTACATACATGGTAATAATACATATTATTACATAGTCATACATAATCATATGCCTATGTTATATACCTGGTGTATCTGGTGTACAGATACCTGGTGATGAACACAGCCTGGCTCTGTTTTCTTCTGGAGGATGTCAGCTGGAATGTATACATCCAAAGAGTCTCTCTGCATTTCAGAGTGTTCATTTTATGCAAAATGTATTAGCAAAATTTTTACATTATTCAATAAAAGGAGCAGTATGGGAAACGCAAATAATACATTTTGGTTCATAACAAATGAGAACATGAAAATAGTTCAATTTTTTTAACCATTTGTTCCAGAGACTGCCTTTGTATAATTTCTGACAAACATTTTCTCTTCTGATGTCTGTCTCCTTTCTGATTCCCCATGTGGTTCAAAAACTAAATATCATAAGGCTATAAGATTTAGGAAAGAAAAAGCCCACCTTGATCCCACCACGCATCTGGTATTTGAGTTCTCCCTACAACACCCTCACTGAGAATCATAACGTCCTTTCTCACCCTCCTAGTGACAAGGATCTAACTTCAGTTTGGGGTGCTTACTCTATCTTCAAAGAGTACTGATGTATGAAAAATTCTCTCTTCAAAGTCCAAATTCCTCCTCTTGTGAATTTTATGTTAGTTCTACCCACTCGCACTGCAGAGAAGCTTAATTCCTCTTCTGTGTAGTGGTCTTTATTGTTTGCAGTCTGCCACCTAATATGTCACTTTCTTCCCAGTCTCCCCAGTTCTCATCCACAGAGTTTTAAAAACTCCGTTCCTTCCGATTGCTCTTCCTAGAGAGGGTAACTATGAAATTTATACTCCAGCCTGCAGATTGCTAGGGTGAATGATAGGAATTTGCATATCTGAAAATTTCAGTAAATGTTAAACAGAATGCATACAAAGAATACCGTGCCTAGTTACATGAAAAACAGTTGTGATAAAGAGAACATCTTGAAAGTCATCAGAAAAATCATGTGCTAAATATACAGAAACAATTATGCAAGAGATTGTAGAACTTTTATGAAAACCAATGGAGACCAAAAGAGTGGATGACCATCTTTAAAGAGCTGGAAGAAAAGTAATCAACCTGGGATTGTATACTCTTGTGAAAATAACCTTCAAAAATGAGAAATCAAAAATGAAAATCTTATATGTTCATATAAGAAGACTTTTGTTTTGGTCTCTAGCACATAGTTGCTCTGTGTAAAGACGTACATTAGAATAAATGGACAGGAAAATTTATACCATGCAAACGGTAAGTTTTAAGAGGTGCAAGTGTGTACTTTGAAGTCAGTTACAGTGCAAATTATGAAGGAAAAGATTAACAGAGATAAAAATAAATAATTCATAACAATGGAAGAGTTAATTTATAATAAATAATTATAAATATAAATGGGTAATAAGAGAAAGTCAAAGTTCATGAACCTAAAATTGATGGCAAGTAAAGAAAAAAATGGCAAATCTATATTATTGATTGTAGATTTTAATGGCCTTGCCAAAAATTGGTAGAACGATGCCAAATGCAATCGGTGAAGATACAGAGGGTCTGAACACTGTCAACAGCATCGGCTTCATAAATGTGTTTCTTCACCTAATTGTCCCAGCATCATTCTCAGTATAGTAGTCTAACAGCTGCCGCAAGACACAGGAACATTTCTGGCTTATTTTGCCCTGACGTCTGCCTGAACCAGAAAAGAAAGTACGTTTCCTTCATCCTGCCCCCTAGCTTCAGTCCAGGACCTCCGACCCACAGTCTGCAGTCGCTGGCGTTTTCATGTCACCAGGGCTTCACCCTTCTACTGGCAGGCTCGGCTCCGGTCCTACAAATATTTTCTTCCTGGTCACCTGGATATTTCTCTATATTTTCACCTCCCAGCGTCCTGAACATTGGAGGTGGATACATGGGCAGTTGGCAAGTATAAGACTGGATCCAAGATGGTGTCATTTTACCTGAAACACACCACTTCTATACTGCCATCTGCCACTTACAACAACACATCGGACAGTGTGATTCTGCATGTGCGAACTTGGCTTTATGAAGTTGAAGGTGAAAATAAAAAGCTTTCCCAATAAAAGTGACATTTAAGGGTCTGTTTAGCAGGGGCGTCTATTCCCAAACATTACTTGCGACTCTGGATTCCCATCCTAAAGATGAGGTCTGTGGTCAGCTCTCCGTGAGGAGCGGGGTCCCCAGTCGCATGTGAAAAGGCAAGTGCTCTGTTGACCTGGCTGCAGCAAGAGAACTTCTGCTATCCCACCCACGTCTCAGCTTTACTGAATGATTGGTTATTAAACTCAGCACATTCGACATTGAATTTTTCAGGAGAAAAAGAAATATGAAGTGGAAGAAGTGATGACCATGTTTAAACAAACACAAGGCATAATAAATTCCCTCAAGTGTGAGTTCTGGAATAACCTTTCAGAGACTCATGAATTATGTATCCTTTAAATGCAATCTATACTTGAGAAAGAATTTTCTATCCCAACCTAAACTTGTAAAAACCTGTGCAGTCTAAACACCCTCCATGCCTGGAGAGTAAGCAGATAAACATGTTGCATTTAAAATGTATATTTGCTGAGCATTACTTCATGAACATCAACTAATTTAAATTAAGAAGTCACTGGGTGCATACCATGGCATTAAGCAATTGACAAGTGTAATTCATCAACAAAACTACCTTCCCTTCTCCCAAGGAACTTAGATGCCAAGAAAACAATGATGAATTGATGTGTATGCATAAAAAGCTTTAGTCTTTGTTTCTTATTCAGAAAAAACCAAAATCCATAACATTCTTCCCGTATGTTCCAGCATTTACATCTGGAAGGTGGATGGGAATGGATGGAAAACAGTATGACCATAGCCACATTCTACAGCGTTGGACCGATATGGTCCAACCCAAACATTTTATCACGGCTCATCTCTGTGTGCCACCTCGAAGTAAGCCCTTGTCAGAGCATTCCCTAGCCCCTTGGAGTCGGTGGCAGAGTTGGTCATAACCTGGCCTTGCTTCATCTCTCTAGGCAAGTGTTGTACTTGACCCGCTCCCCTCTACAGTATGATCATGCAAAGTACCTTCTACCCCAGGTGCCTTGCAGTTTCCTGTCACTCTAAAGCTCTTCTGCTGCTGCTTTTGCCAGGACTGCTTCCCCCCTCACTTTTTCTTTCCCTCAATTACAGCTTCACAGCACAGCCCTGAGCGCTGCTGCAGTGCTTCCTCACGCTCCCTCCCGGGTGAGATGTGCTCCCTCCTGCAGTTGTGCTCAGTATAAATGCTCATTGTTACATTCGTACTTGCATTTGTTTTTCTTTATTACATTTTTATTGATTATGCTATTAACAGTTGTCCCAATTTTCCCCCTTTGCCTCCTCCACCTAGCACCCCCACTCCCTCAGGCAATCCCCCACCACTGTTATTGTCCACGGGTCATGTAAGTTCTTAGGCTACTCCATTTGCTATACTGTACTTTACATCCCCATGGCTATTCTGAGACTACTTATTTGTACTTCTTAATCCCCTCACCTCTTCCCCCAACCCCCCACACCCTTCCCATCTGGCAACCATCAAAATCCTCTCTGTATCCGCAGGAAGAGCAGAGACAGAATCATGCATTTGTTTCAAATCCTATTTTCCTTGTTAGAATGCTAGCACATTAAGCGCCAGACATATATGAGGTGTTAATAAACTTTTCATGAATTAATACATGAATTGAATAAGTTAGAGCTGGGAAAGACAGAGATGAAGAAGCCTTATTGATCTGTCAACAGAAAAGCATGTTAAAAGCCTAACTTGCATTTAAATAATGTTTATTGAATACCTCCTATATATGCTCAAAGAGCTTAGAATTTTAATTAGGGGAGTGACACATCAGTTTTATATTTTTAGGGGGCAATCACATTTCCCTTCCTAATCATCTTTGAGACATTATCCCAGGTACTAGGGATAAAGAGGTGACTATGAAGTGATTTGTTATATCATCGTGATAATAGTATAGTAATAAATACAGACCTCTAAGCAGATGATTGACATATAATAAAATAAATGCTTTTGACAAGGTGTGTATCACTTAGTTTATTCTGTATAACAAGTCACCCCAAAATTTAGTGGTTCAAACAATAACCATTTATTAGCTCACGATGCTGTGGATTGCCTGGTTGGTTCTAGCTAACCTCTTCAGAAGTGTCTCCTGTATATATACTTAGGGGGGTGGCTGACTTTGTGACTCAGTGTTCTAGTAGAGCCTCACTCAGAGACCTGGAGAGCGACAGGGGACACTCGTCCAAGCTTCACTCATCAAACAGGCTGGCCACAACTGAGGCAGGAAACTCTGAACAGGGAGCAAAAGCCTCGAACTCTCCTCCTCCCCTTTTTGTTTTGGCTGGAACACTGCAGACATGACCTTCACTACCTGTTCCCCTGCTTCCACCTCCCAAATTTCCTGTAATTGAGAGCACCAAAAAGAAATTGCAATCTGGAGAGGAGAGACAAGGACTGACCGTGTGGACCATCACCCACCAGCGTCAGACGTCAAGACCACTTTATCCCTTCCCTCTCCTGACCCACCTCACCCACATTTAATAAAAACCTCCCATCCACGCCCCATCAGGAGTCTCCTTCTCTGAGGTCACCTGCTTTCACTTCTCCAGGGCATCCTATCACTTTAATAAATTCACTGTGCTTTGTTAAATCTTTCTGTCCTGTTCTCAGTTCTTGAATTCCTTCTTGTTCCATGATAAGGACCTGGATCAGGCTGAGGACTCCCTTGGCCTCCCCGGGTGCCAGAGGCATCACAACTCCCTTACACAGATGAAGCAGAGATCCGGGATCAGTAAAAAGACAAGCCCCAACGCACCAGTGAAGTTTGCTGAGGTGCTACGGCAGAAAGCCGGTCACATGACAAGCTTCAAGGCTGTGTGGGAAGATACCGCCCAGGGCCACAGATAGTGGAACAGGAATTTCAGCAGCCGTTTTTCAAGCACTCTCTTTTCCAGGACTGTTTGCTCTGCCCTCTGGGCTTTTGGCTCCTCCCTGTAAGACATCCTCCTTTTTCCATTAAAAAAAAATAATAATAATAATGGCCCACATGGGTCACGAAGTAGCTTTGTAAATCTGCTTCCTGTAGAAATTTGGGAGTCCAGAGGCCTCGTTTTCTGAAGTAGCTCAGGTAGGAGCTCTTTTGTGGATACAACTCGCTTCAAAAACATGGGAGCTCTCTATCCCTCCTTTACCAAAGGTCACGCCCGCATCATTTCCAAGCCTACTCGGGCAGCTCGTTAAGCTGCTACCAGGTGATGCTCTTTAGAGTCTTCAAAGCCCTTTTGTCTTAGCTGAGACAGTCCACTAGACATCACCTTCTTCCTAAGTCCTAACAAGGGGCCTTACAGCCAAACCCTTGATTTGACCTTGACACAGAGTCCATCACGTTTTGCTGGACATACCTGAATTTTAAGAACACCCTTAGGTTTCAATTTATCTTCAGACTCCTCTACTGGTTGGAGGGACTGCAAGTGAGAAACAGTTAATCCAGCATATATCCTGGCTCCTCTATATTCTATATAAATTCTTCTTGCAAACTGATTAATTCTCCTTTAGCTCATCTTTATTTTCCTATAACATCATAAACAAATAAAGGAAGAAAATGATATTTTAAACAGTTTTCTCTGAAAATTATTTTGCCAAGAAAGTCTACATTTTTTATTTTCCAAATTCCTGCAGGCAATAGTGTTACAAATTATCTCATGAAATTACATAACACATGTCACAATCTTTCCATCCTCCAGTAACAGTTGGATTGCCAATTGCCAGGCTTCACAAGATGTCTTATAGCTTCTGCCTACTGAATGGTTCCAAAGCTACGGTTGCATGCTTTGTTTCATTTTGTTGTTATGGAAACACCTCAGGTCTAGGCGTCACTTTCTCTACCAGTTAGATTTTGCTGCAAAAAAAAAAAAAAAAAACCAAAAAAAAAAACACCCCAAACGTAGTCACTCAAAACAACAACAATTTCAAGAAATTCACTAAAGCGCCTATGAAAGCACTTTAAACACATGCTTCCTTTAAATTTGCTCACATCCCATCAGTAGTGAGTCAAGTCACAGGGGCAGGCCCAGTCAGTACAGGAATGTAGTAGGAAATGGTAGATACAGGATAACTGATTGTAGTCACTATTTTTGTAAAAATCTACCATAAACGATGAGAAGATGGCAAATGGAAGAGAAAGGAGAAATTGACTAGCTATTAGACTAAGGCCAAATCCAAGCCACAAATTTTCAGAGCACAAATTCTGAGATAGATAGAGAGATAGATAGAGATAAGGATAGAGAGAGAGAGAGAGACAGACAGACAGACAGACATGGGTGGGGGAGAGAGCGTGCACATGTGTGAGAGAGAGGTTATACAACATAGTCCAAAGTCAGTGTGGTTTGAAAATACTCTCTTTAAGTGACCACAAACCGCAACTCACGTGTACCACGTATCAGATGCAGACACACAGATCAGAAAGCAGCTCCCTACCCAGGTCCTCTTCAGTCTCACACATCCCAAATCCTGTCATCAATGCATCCTGGATATAGCAGTGTTTGTTCCGATGGGTGACCTTTTTGAGATATTTTATTTTTCATTCTTATAGCAACTTAGAATCCTAAATACCTCTGATTTCATTGGTTTTCTTCTCTCAAGAAGCCTGCAGATACAGGATCTTTCCCTTCTTTTCAGTGAGATTCTTCCAGTAACCTTGTGCTATCAAGCTTTGATTAACTTGCAGGATTTAGCTCTGATGTCAAATGTGCGGAAGCCTGATTTGGTACTCTCTGCCTCCAAGGAGATTTCTGTCAGGATATTTATAAGCATCAACCTACACCCCACTTCTTTTACCTATACTCAACTGTCTCTATTGTCATGAGAATCAATTTTGAGGACATCCATCCACTCATGTATTGAGAAACCCCTATTGAACTATGCTCAGTAATGAGTTTGGTGATAACATTTGGAAGGAATGGCGTACGAGAGCACTGCAAACAGTCTCCTGCTGAGGAAAGAAACTCGGTTGTGAATGAAGTAATTGCCTAATAATTAAACACAAGGGCCTAACATGCCTAAGTAATATGTGTATTTTCAAAATTCTAAGGAAAACAATGACTTCCCAGTATTTTACTTTGATCACATCTTAATTTTTATTGAATAATAAAATGAATGTAAATTAGAATGATTATTATAGCCAGATCAAGAGAAGGCAAGACCCCAGAGGAATGTGGAAGAACCTACTGGGGAAAAAAAGGGTGAAAAGGCAAAGGAAAGGAAGAAAAAGAAGAGACACTCAGTATCATCCAGCATCTATTACAGACCATGGCAAACAGTAAGGGACAGGGATAACATTAATTAATTATGAATCCATGAAGTAGGGACCATTGAACCCTCATACCACAAGTCTTGTCAACTACACCGGATCCTGGAGTCCTCCATCCTATTTAACCCCCAGTTTATGCAGCAAAAAAATAAATCAGGAAACAAGCACTGTGCCCCAGCTCCACTCAGCTCCACGCAGGGGAATGAAACCCCATTTGGTTTGGGTGGCTTTGCGAGCAGCATAAGCTAAGACAAGCAGGAGTCCCAGATTCGTACAGCTTTCCCAGACAGAGTTTATGAAGTCACCTTAACATGACAGCCGAAGACTATTACACCTGGCAACACAGTTGACACCCTGGTGTACCTAGTGACAGCCCAATGATCTAGTGACTTTAGTGTCAGGGTCACTTTATGTCTCCATTAGAAATCAGATTGCTTCTCCTGGATGAACTAAGGAGCTCAGGGCCTTAGAAAAATAGGGTAAAGCAACATTTAATATGCTTCCCCTAAGTTTTTGCCAGGTCAAATGAATTTCATTGTGCAGACTGTGCTCCCTAGAACCATCTGGACCACAGACTCAGTTTAAAACAATTGCATTTTAGTATCTGTAAGACAGAGCTGGCTTAGGACTCTGGGATGGACATTTTGCTGTTGAAGATCCTCTCTGTGCATTCACTACTGAAAGGTGAGGTACAAAGGGCTGATTCTTCTTATGTCTCACCTTGTAATGCTGATAACAGCTGAGAAATATTATTTCAGGCCAAAAACTAAGGTTAATAATAAATGTTTCCATGATTCTGTCCTAAAGTTTAAGAAATAATGCTTCATTCAGACACCATGCTTTCAAATATGAAGCCCAAAAGCTCCACTTCCAATAAGGTTGAGAACGCCAGGCCATGACACCTCAGCTGCCTTTGAGGTCAGAGGGCCACTTCCCTGATCTGGCCGGTTAGGTGCCTGTCCCCTTTTCTCTCACTGCTCCAAAACTTGTACCGCAGTTCAGGTTAATGTAACCTTTTCCTGGAAAAGAGCACTATTCTTCAGGCAAATCCTATGTGTAGGACTTAAGAAGTTGCTCGTCAATGAAGCATAATTTAAATATTGATCTCAAGCCTTTGGTTTCACAAAGCATTCAGCAGACTTTTCCACTTGATTTTCTGCTTTAAACACACAGTCTCAGTTTATCTCCTCAAAGGCTGAAATGTCCACCTTGAGAATTTTTTTGCAGTCATCCTGTGACTGAGTAATAATACGTGTAATTTCATTTTTCATTCTGGGGTCATCTTCATTCCTTTGCTGTTACTATCACAGCATATGTAATAATTCGCTAACCTAAGTGGGCCCTGCATTACAGAGCACCACAGATTGGACACTTCAACAACAGAAGCTTATTTCCCCACAGTTCTGGAGGCTAAAAGTCCAAGATCAAGGTGTTAGCAGGGTTGGTGTCTTCTACTTGTCTTCATAGGATCATTCCTCTGTGTCTGGGTCTGAGCTTCCTCTGCTGGAAAAGACAGCATTGATTGGATAAGGGCCTATCCCAGTAGCGTCATTTAACTCGAATGACCTCCTTAAAGATCCTATCTCCAAATACATCCCAATGTGAAGCACTAAGGGTTAGGATTTCAACATGTGAATACCAGGGAGGTGGGGAGGAAGACACAATTCAGCGCCCAACAGTTGTATCTCATTTTTCTCTCCCCATGTGTACCTGGATTACACCCTGCTCCTTCTGAAAGCTTCCCTCCTGCCTTCCATAAATAGCCCATGGGTAAGTACAAGCGAGCACCTCCTCCTCAGCTTGTTCCATCCACCATCTTTTCATACTTATTGTAATAAACACTTTACTGTACTTTCAAAGTCTTCCTACACTCAACTTGAGCCGGAAGTGCTTTAAAAAAATCATTTGAGTCCCTCTCCTTTCTTGCCTTCCAATATCGTGAACAATGAAATGAAAAAGCAATAAATTAAAAAGGCAAGAAAACAAGAGATGCGTTTGATTTGCCCTTTGACCAAGCCACGGTTAAGGCTGGGATTGGACCCAGAATGTAGCCTAAGCACTATGTACGTGTCCATGCTTACTGTGGAGCGTTTTGCAGTCATATGCTTTTAAAAATGAAGTGCTCTTTTCATTTGCTGATTTTTCATATTGTTTAAAACCACAAACCTATTTCCGTGAAAAAGAATGACTAAATCAAAACAAAATTGTTAACAATCATATCCCCCAATTAGTGAGTTCATTTGTAAAGAATACATTTTGTTTAGGTAATTAGTGAAGTAAATAATTAGAGGTTAGTTGAATTTTGAGTCTACTTCCAATGCCTGAAGTTTATAGATCGCTTAACTATCTATAATTTAACATTTAGCATTTAGGTAATTACAACAATATGAAAAGTACACTATTAGCACTATTTTTTTTTTTCAGATGAGCAAGAGGTATCCATGGGAACATATTGTATGTTGCAGTACCAAAAATACTTACAAACCTGTCATAGCAATATTAATATTGGTAATTTTCCTCCTGGATAATCGTCTTAATGATGACATTCTCTGTGGTGCATGCTGCTTTTTTCCTGGGAGGAACCTCAGAAGTTTTTTACAATATCTTTATTCAGATTCTTCATTAGGTAGCTTAAATGATTCCTGTTTACCCACTCCCATATCCGTCACCCCCAGAGAAATTATTTGGAGTAAAATCAAGGGAAGCTTGAGCTCTAGGTAGTAATAAGGCCCAGGAAGTGACTTGTGACATTTACCCCGGAGGTCACGTGTAAGTTTTTATCATGCTGGGGTTGAGATGTTTTCAATGTTTATTAAAGTCGGTGTGTAGTGGGATGCAAGGGACGATAAATGGATCCTGTTTCTTACTTATCTAAAGTGCCTCTTTTTTTGTAATTATGTTTTTGAATTAAGTTACTCTGAAAGAAAACATGTATGAGAGAAGATGAAAGAAACTTAACAGGAGAGGCTGAGCAAGCTTAAAGGAAGGGGATTAGTTAAATAAAAATAAAATTGAGAGAAGATGCCTAATAAATGATGGTGGAAAAATTGACCAGTCTGGACGTGTCTATTTTTGACCCAGGCCCTGGGCCAAAAGCTGGTCCAGTGAGTGAATGTCCCACCTCCGAGGTTAAAAAGCAGGCGGGCGAAAGTAGGAAGCACCTGTGCAAGGGGCCAGGCTGTCTGCCGACCTTCCCATCAAACTAGGCGAGGACTGGTCCTGCTCTTCCACACCATCCCTTCCTCTCTGAACGCCTGAGACAATGCCCTCACCTCTTATTATCTAAAGCCTCTGTGTTTATAAAAATACAAGAGGTGGAGAAATGTTCTATAGACTGAGTGTTTGTGTGCCCCCAAAATCCATGTGTTAAATCTTAACACTGAAATGGATGGCATTTGGAAGTGAGGCCTTTGGGAGGTGATTAGGTCATGAGGGCGGAGCCCTCGTGAATGGGGTTAGTGTCCTTGTGAAAGCCACTCCAGAGCCCTTCCTCATCCCTTCTGCCATGTGAATAAAGTCTATGAAGTAAGAAGCCGGCTTTTACTGGACACCCAGACATTGAATCTGTCAGCACCTTGATCTTAGACTCCCCAGCCTCCAGAACTGTGAGAAATGAATGTCTGCTGCTTATAAGCCTTCGGTCTACGGTGTTTTGTTACAGCAGCACCAAATTGACTGAGACAGGGTGAGAAAGAGAGGGACTTAATGCTTGTGGAGTACTTACCAAGTCCTTCAAAAGTATTGTCTCAGAATTCTATGAGATAATCCCTGTTGCTGACTTATGTTCAGGATGAAGAAATGGAGGCTTGAGAAGCATAATTTAATTGATGTTATAACAAATGGCTAGAACCTACACCTGTATGACCCCAAAGTGCGTGCTTACCCCGTTTACCCTCTCCCTCCAGCTCCAGAAAATAGCTTGTATAGAGATATAGGGTCACGAAAGAGCAGGAATGGGGAATTAGAAAATGAAGTGCATTAAGGACATAAATTACAACCTCAAAGTAGTAGCCCTTACAAAGGGACTTTCTGACCCCTTGACTGTGACCAAAACCCCTGTGACAGTGCTACCAGCCTTTAGTCACAGTGCTACATTGATGTGTGTGTTGCACTTTTATTTACTTTCATGAAAAATCACCTATCGAACCGAACTGATCTGAGATCAGAGCACCAAATAGGCATTCTGGTTTATTTTCAGACAGCTTGATTTTCAAAGAAACTAATTTATATTCTGTTTGAGAAAACACAATCTAATATATCTTTAGAGAACCATGTTAAGAATAGGTCACCTCCAAGGCAACAGCCTGTCCCATGACCTCCAGGTTCCATGCCTGGGCACCACGGACGTGATGTTTTCATGTACACAAGCATAGCAGACCCATCCTTTGAAGAAAATAGCCTTTTTGGATTAGGAGAAAAGAAAATAAGTTTACTGATAGAAAAATATGGAAATTAAAAAAAAACAAGTAGAAATTTTTCTTTTGAAATAATCATACTGAATAACAACTTTATAAATACATGGGCTTTATTTCGCAAGTGGGACCTATTATACCCTTTTTCTTTCTTATCATTATTACTTGTTTCCTTAATTAGCAAATTAAGCTCTAATCACAATGAAACCAGATAAAAAGGCATCCAAAAATTCTTAATTTTATTCATTTAACATTAACTTTCTTAATGTTCGGTCACATGGAATTAGAGGCCCAGCAATCACGAACAGCACTTTCAATAATGTGATTTATTACTTGTAACTGGGCTCTGGGGAGGAATTAAATTCGATGAATTTATTTTTAGATGTCCTGGTTGGTGTAGCTCAGTGGATTGAGCGCGGGCTGTGAACCAAAGAGTCCCAGTTCGATTCCCAGTCAGGGTACATGCCTGGGTTGCAGGCCAGGTCCCCAGTGAGGGCCATGTGAGAGACAACCACACATTGATGTTTCTCTCCCTCTTTTTCTCCCTCCTTTCCCTTCTGTCTAAAAATAAATAAATAAAATCTTTTAAAAAATTTATTTTTAGGGGGCACTCATAATTTTTTTGGAGTATACTCTTATTCTATTTAGAAAAAAACATATTTATTATAACAAATAGAAAAGTATTAAGAAAGAGAAAACATCTGCGATCCCAATACCAAAGGTAATTTTATCACTACTAACATTTCAGTATATTTCCTTTCAATATTTTCATTTAAAAAACACACATTTAGTTACCCAAAATTCTACCATAGAACGACTTTAGCTTATGTTTTGCTTAATATTATTTCCTACATATTTTGGATGGCAGGCAGCAAGATGCTCCCATACCAGCCCTGGCAGAGACTTCAGGGGCTAAGGGAGAATAATCTGGAAGTTCTAAGAGTAAGGAGGGGAGAACATTTGAATCTGATGACAGACCAAAGCCTCACTATCCCTCAGATATTTAATATTTGAAAATGAGATCTTAATGACCCCAAAGCTTTGGTATTCAAGCAGGTTTACCTTTCAGAGGGGAGAAAACCAACAGAGCTAGTTCTAAGGGCAGCATCGAGAACAGTTATAAAGCTACTTCTTCCTTGTACAATAAAATACTGAGTAGCCAAGCCAATAAACAGTTCTATCTGTAAAGCACCTGTCCCGTGGTATGAGTTCAAGGTATGCTCATTCTGTACGCCCACATTTTCTCCCTCTGACTAGTCCTGGGCCCTTCCCCAGGCTCAGCTGTGGCATGGGAGGGTCCCTGTCTGCAAAGTGCAGAGAGGTGCTGTGACACGAAAATGAGATCAGAGATTCAAAGGTTGCCTCGTTCATGCACTTTCCAGTTCCTTGGGTCCAGTTCCAGACTCTTTATCTCCCAATGTCCCTTATTAATACAAAGTCTCAAAAACTGGGAAATAATGTCCAGGAAGAATACAAAGGAAAGAGCTGAATTTTAAAACGCCTGTGCTCTGAAGCCCACGCAATTAAGTCAAACATGTTTTAACTGCTCAGGTATTGCAAGTTTTCAATGACGCAGAAAAACTTTTACCTTTGGAAGTTATATCAAATTGAGGCTTTAATTCCTATGGATTTTCTACTATATGCACTTCCATAAACTCACAAATGTGTAACTGTTAGCATGATTGACAGTTTTGAACTATTTCAAACTCTTGCTAATTTTAACCACGTGAACAGAAACAGCAGGCTCTTTGAAGGGCATCGAAACATAGATCTAAGAGGTAGACAATTTAGCCCTGGCTGGTGTAGCTCAGTGGATTGAGAGTGGGCTGCGAACCAGAGGGTCGCCAGTTCGATTCTCAGTCAGGTCACATGCCTGGGTTGCAGGCCAAGTCCCCAGTGGGGGCCACATGGGAGGCAACCACACATTGATGTTTCTCTCCCTCTCTTTCTCCTTCCTTTCCCTTCTGTTTAAAAATAAATAAATAAAATCTTTAAAAAAAATTTAAGAGGTAAACAGTTTAAAAGGCATGCAATCTCATTAACCTATGAAGTGCAATTTTTACAAAACTTATTCCTTAGAGGAAGTGCTTTGTTGAGGACATGAAATTCCCAAGGAGTACATATAATACATATTTCGCATAAACAGGTGAAAAGTGCTTCAGTGTGTTTGGAAATTTGATTCTCTGGCGACGTTTAAATATTCTGTCTGACACCTTAGTATTTTATTTAGCAGATTTTTGTCCTTAATTAATATGATATTAAAGATTAGGCTACCCTAATCTAATTATCCTGAATTATAAATCTGTAGAATTGAATGTAAAATAAAAAAATGAACGCTGCTTTGTTTCAGTTATAATTCCCATCAGCATCAGGAGACACTGGGTCAACCACAAACACAGTGCTGCATGCGGGAGTGCCCAGGAAACTGAATAGCACCACTGGGTGGGAGGCAGGCCCCGGGCACTGGACCCGCAACTCTGAAACCGCGGCTGTGGTGGGCTAGGGAGATCCACCAAGGCTTCAGACCAGGTGGGCAATCATCGGGCCCAAAAGGACACAGCAGCATGCCTCCCCAAGTGAAAAGAACGGGCAGGAGCTAACGTGGGACTGCTGGCTGGAGGTCTGGCAGCAGGAAGCAGGGCACCAGCCACCGGGCTGGGGTGCGAGGCAAGCACTCCAGCCTTTGAGAGAGCCTGACAATGGCAAAACAGGGTCTTAAAGCTTCTGCGAGGTTCAGGCCCAGGAATGTTGTCAGAACAAGCACACTAAGTGAGCAGCAGACTTGGCTCCGAGTGTGTTGAGTCCCAGATCGCAGCCCTAGGCAAATCTCTTTGGCCTAAAGTCAGAAAGTTCTAGCACTTGGGGTTAGTCTGACCCTGCATGTGGGCTCGGGAGAGCAGGAATTTGGTAGGGTTGTTGGAGTGTGCTCTTAGATTTGTGTTATATCCTTGAAAGAAGTATTCATCATTCTGACTCAATTTTTGAGCTCTAAGATGAGATTATTTTTGTGTATGTTCTTAGGGGAAAATGCTTTGCAGTTATTTTCTACATTGGAAAGTCTCGAAGTCAAAGCTTGGTTTAGACAAGGCTTGACTGGAGGCAGTTTATACGCGTATGTGGCTACTGTGAAATGCGCCATCTTTAGAGAGTGTCACATTCAGTTTTACCAAATGAAAGAACCTGCTCTTATCGTCACAGAGCCCCGCCCCAATTGTATACTATACACCTGTAAACACACCACACACACTTTATGCATCTGCGCTCTTTCTTTCTCTCTTTGTACATAAATATTATGTGTGTTTAGAGAGAATTTATGTACCAGGAAAACACTCTTTATGCAATGTGGATAAAGCCACAAGTTTCTAAAATTAAATAAACAGAAAGAGAAGCATTTATTTTGTCCAAAGCCCAATGCAATCACTTCTTTGCTTTTCACAGAAAAGAGGCCAGAATTCAATAGCAAGTTTTCTACACAGTTACTAAGGTAGAAGACAAAATACTTCCTCCAATCAGAAAGAAAAACTGAGAGTGAAAAAACATAAACTCTGACAAGAGCTGCCTGGGATCCTTAATGGAGCATAAGTGTTCCCAACATCAGGGGAAGAAAGAAAAGTAATTTCTACAGCATGGAAAATGAAAACAGACTTGTTTTGTTGAAATTCCTCTTCCCTTCTACGTGCCTCGTTGTGAGACTTGAACACCACTTTACTCCTCTCTGGTTTACCTTTTCACTTCCATTACGCTCTACAGAAGGAACACTCAGTATCATACATTTCTTAGATGCTCTACTACTCTGACTTTGCTTTCATTTATTCTCTTTAGTGTTATCCAGTCATATTTGCCGGTTTCCTCTCCCCCATTTCTATTGTCTTTAACTTGTTTTACAGCAGAACACCATTGTATTCATCATTTCTTGTCTCTCTCCAAACTGGATACTATACATACTTGACTATGTCATGAGGATTTGTGTGAACCTCTGCTAGTTAATGGGGTCTCTCTCTCTCTCTCTCCCCCGCTCTCTCTCCCCTCTACTCCCTGCCTCCCCCTCTCTCATCAATTATAAAAGACGCTACACATTTTCTTTTGGACCAGCATTTTATCATAGAAGCAATGTGATGCATTTCCTTCTCTTGGGGCAAGTTTCCACTTCTACCAGATGTTTCAGATGTTTCCTCTTCACCAGCTCTGATGGAGTTTAAGTCTTGTTGTCTAGATATTTTTCTCACAGCCTTCTGTTGCAGCCGAGACTCTTTTGGTTGGTTTCTCAGAGGAAGACCCTATACTCTAGTGTGTTTAAGAACTGGCCCACTTCTAGCCCCTGAGTTCCCCTCTCTTTCAGCTTCGGATCCTGCTCTTTCTCACACCCCAGAGCCTTGAAATCCCCCCAAACACTCTTTGAGCTAGGAAACCTCATTCTCTTTCATAGTTTCTACTGTCTGAGTTATTTTCATATCTACTACCAGTCTCAAAATTACCAACCAACTAGTTTAATTCCGCATTCCTAGTTTTCTATATTATTGCCATCCGTGGTCCACCAAAATTTCAAACTTAATGTGTTCTAAACAAGTAGCTTTCAAATTTTTCTAAACACAGATTTCTTTCTACATTATGTTTTCAGTGGAAACCCAATACTTGAAGAGATTAAAGCTAACAGAATAGTAGATACTTATTATGAAGTGCTTAAATGTGATAACTGCTCGGTTTTGTTACATACATACACATATACATAAAGAGTTATGGATAACAGTTGAATTATATTTCTGTAGCTTGGGTTTGCATGCATAGTATAGATCAGTCATTTCCCACCAGTGTGCCAACATAATTTTTCAGACTTGCAATACCTGACTAGTCCTGGGCACTGACCTCTTTTTCGTTATGTTGTCAAATTTTAAAAAATGACAACAGCCAACACAACAGTAGCCATCTGGTGTGAATGAATCAACATTATACCCATTTTTTGTCAGATTGGCAAAAAATGCATTTTTTTTGGTATGCCATAGAATTTCAGTGATTAGTTTATGTGCGCCACGAGATGAAAAAGTTGAAAATCACTAGTATAGGTCTACAGTGTGCTGATTTTAGCAGACCTAAATTAAGAAAACATACCATTGAAAAGCAACAATCTCTCAGCAATATTTTTCTAAAAATTCTAAATCTGAACACATAGAGGGATCCCGCAGCTTTATTCTGGGTCTGCACGAAGAACAAGTTTGCATGGAGGCTCGGGTTAATGCTGTTGGTGGCCTCAGTGAGTTCGAGTGTCTATATGATGTGTTTAAGTGAGTGTGTTGTTTTACATGGAAATCTGTTAATAGTTAATTTTCAAATTATATTTTATGATTTTCATGAATGCCTCTAAGAAACTATAATAATTCAGAAAACCATATAAAAGCCATTCCTCTATTTTTATATCATGTTCATCATTCCTCATCAAAAATGATTTTTTCATCTCAATCTCTATATTCTTTTGGTAAAATGACCACTGCCTTTCATTTTTTCTTCACAAATCATCTTATTGCTAACTTCCAAGAATTCCTGTTTCATTCTGCTGGGTTTTTTCCCTACTGCATTGCCAGGACCTGTGTCCAGACCTGTGTAACCTGACGTCTGGATCGTCACCATGGCCCCTTGCTCAGCCTTCCTGCTCTGTACCGCCTTTCTCCCCATTTACCCTGCACTCTGCAACCTGACAAAAAGTCTGCCAGTCTCACGTTGGCCCCTGACTCACAAAACTTCAATAGCGCTCTGATGTCCAGAAGATAAATGTCAAATACTTAATTTCTAAGGTTATTCCTTGTTCAAATCCTTTACTCTTTACATCATCAACAGTAGACACATAAACACACACACACACACACACACATACACACACACACTACTAATGGAAACATTTCCCCCTCACTCCACACCAATCACATCCATATCAAAATCTGCTCTAGGATCTTCCTTGATATTGTCCCTCACTACTCAGAATCACTTTATTTTCCTTCATCTCTGATTTCCCTTGCTCTTGTGTTCTATACCATTTTTGGCAGATAATCATGATCCATATTGTTGACTTGCTCTCATCATTTCAGTATGCATGTCTCCAACTAGATGGTATGCTAAGAAAAATAAACCTCTGTTTTCTTCATCCTCACTCCCTCCTTTACCCCACATATATTCAGAGTGACTAAAATAGGGCGGGCATGTGGGAGGAACCTCTCAAAATCATTTGAACATCATCATCTTCTTATTGAATACCTGCGTCCTTTGTTTTCTTCTCAAAGAACTTTCTTGTTTTTCATTACCAACATTTCTAAAGATTCAGGAGCAGTGTAAATGAATGGATGCCTTTTGAATTTAAAATTAACTTTGAGCTCATGGATCCCCGGAAAGGCCTCAGGGACCCCCAGAGGTACATGGACTATACCTTCACAGCTATTAACTTACATTTTTCAACTTCCCTAAGGGTTCATTTTAAGAATGAAGGAATTTCTCAGAGAACCCAAGAACCGGAACTGAAATGGAAGGCTGTTGTGTATGAGTGACTGGAGGGAAGTGATTCAAAGGTTGAAGGATGGTATCACACTGAAAATTTTATTGGTCTTCATGGAATTATGCCTAAGTCTATGCAGAAGAGCTTGGAGACAGAATCTGAGGTCGCTGTTTATGTAGGGATTCTGTGAGATGTGGGAACCATGACAAAGCCTCCTACCTCAGTACATGGAGGACCCCAGTAAACTCAGGGTTACTTGGAACCTCAAGAACTAGACCACTTATTGTAAGCCAAAATTAATTTAAACTGTGATGAAGAACAAAAAGCATTTATCTAAGCAAAAAGGAGCTGCAGCCCAGGAGGTACAGATTAAGGTAGCAACCTAAATTGTGTTCCACCAAGACAAAGGGGATACTGTTTTTTTTATAGCAAAAGTTCCCACCCGGGTTCTCAATTCAGTCCATTTTATGTAAATGGGGTATTCAAATTATGCTGTTCTGTTTGGTCAGGGCAGGTCTCAGTCCATTGGTAGAAAGACAAAACCTGTAAGTGTTGACCCAGACAGCATAAACAAACGGGGCACGGTACAGGAAGCTGGGAGTTTAGTCTCAGGTTCTTTCCAATATGCAGATTGTGTGAGGAGCCTCCATCAGCAAATGGTCACTAGACTCTGATAATTTCTAACATGTGGGCCTTTGATTAACCACGGGGAGTCTATCTTAATGGATGAATTTCTTCTCAGAGTTCACACCAAGTGAATCTTTCTTCTTGGGGTCCACATTCTAGACATCAGCATTCTCAGGGCAGGTACTACCAGACGCAGCAGTTGGGAGATACTGCTCATTGGTGTGGAGAGAAAAGGGCGTTTGGGAAGTGTCAAAGCACAACAGGGCACAGAACACATTCATGGGCTCGTGTGTGGCATCTCCAGAGAGTCTCAGCAGCCACTGTATGAGCTTTCAGGTGATGCGAAGGCTGCTGTGTGACCAGGTGGGTCCAGAGGCCATGGAAACGCCCGTGCCACCGCACCTGCACCCGCAGCCGGCAAGGGTTACCGAAGTGATCGTCTAATTGACAGCATTTCCTCCTTTCACCTTCAGCCTTCGAGAAAAAACTGGTCGATACAGTACATTTTTAAGAATTATTTTATTGTTCAAGTACAGTTGTCTGCATTTACCCCCCACCACTCCCCCCCAGCCATCCCCACTTCCCTCCCCTGCTTCCACCCCACCTTGGTTTTGTCCGTGTGTCCTTCATAGTTGTTCCTGAAACCCCTTCCCCCCTTCCCCCCATTAACCCCTCCCTTCTCCCCTCTGGTTACCGCCAGATTGTTCTTAATTTCAATGTCTCTGGTTATATTTTGCTTGCTTGCTTGTTTTGTTGACTAGGTTCCAATTAAAGGTGAGATCATATGGAATACAGTACGTTTTTTAATCAGTAATTTCAAGTTTAATATTTAGAGTCTCAGCAAACTTCTGCGCCTTTAAAAATGTAAAATAACTGCGGTGCTGCACTACTCCAAGAGCATGGCTCCTTCCATTTAACAGAAAACCAAGCAGAAAACGGCCCACACTTAATTCTTGATCTATTTTTTTCTACAATTGGTTCTTATAATGAATCTTGAATTGTCCTTTTTCCTGGAAGTCACTTGGCTTTCCAAGCATTTGCAAGCTCAGCTTATAGGACTTCAGCATGAGTCATAGAAGAAATACAATGCATCAAGTGTGAGTGAAATGATCAATTAATGACTGACTTACATTCATGGGAGAGCTTTTTTCAAATCATGGAGAAAAATAATTATGTCTTGGCCTTGGTTTCAGTCACTTGCATTGCTAAAACAACCCAAATTGTTTCTATTCGATAACAATTTCCAAAGGCCAGAGAGAAAATGTGTTGCCAAGGAGACCGCTGACATGCAGAGGAGAGAGAGGTTTATGATTTCTCCTGCCTCCAGCTTTTGACCTGCAGGCCCTCACAAACGCTTCCCCGGGACATTGCGGTGACACGAAGGCATTGGTAAGTCCCTCGTGATCACAGTCATGGTTCACGCCAGTTCCTCTCAAGCCAGCGACTTCGACATGTATCTTGAATAACTCCTTTGATTGCAACAAGAAACCTCCCAGAGTGAGCAAGCGGAGAACACAATTTTACAATTTCACTTCATAGGTGGCAGTCACTTATTCAGAGCCATCATGCAGTGGGAAAGAATGTAGAAGCAAAATGCTGGTTTATTTTGGAGCTATACGTAAGAACTTCAAGAGACTCGTATACTTCATTGCCATTGTACTGAATCTTGAAAAAATCATGGTGGTCTTCCATATTCATCAACCCTATTTTACATAGAGCTCAAATTTATAAGTATGGGTGCCTTCTTTTTTAAAAAATTACATTTTCAGTATCACTTAATAACCTCATCTTTTATTATTTCCATGATTACGAAACCTAAAATTCTTAAGGCGACTGAAAACAGCTGATGTTTCACACACCAGCAAAGTCAGATCACAGTGCAGAGGAAGAACTCGCCCTGGGCCTGCTCGCGGGACGAGAAATGTAAGGGAGAGGGAAAGGCTCTGAGGGGAAGAGAAGTCCAGGTGCCATGTTAACCTAACATGCCGCAAAGTAGCAAACGGACAGGCGAACCAAAAATGACAACCTCAAAGAGAAATCAAAGGTCATGGTCAGATGAGCTGCTCCAAGTTTTCAGACCGTTGATGAAGGCAAAGCTAAAATGACACCTCGGATGAAAGCAGGAATGTCTGCGGCATCCAGGGCTGAACGGAAATGGTGCGCAATGAATGACCGCTGAGGGGCACCTCCTGGTGTCGCTGGGTGGACCACGCGGGGCAGGACGGCGGCTGGCGGTCCTGTGCACACTCAGACACGAATGAAGAGTGAGCTGCTCTAACATTTAACTTGAGTCATAGAGGAAAGACGGCTTCTTTTTAGTATTTATTTTAAATTCTCTATGAAAGATACATCACTATACACTATGCAGTTGGGTTCTGATTTGGTCTAAGCTGTATCAGACAGCAAAGTCAGTTAAAATTTCAGGATTTGATAATGACCCTGTTCAGATTAAAAAACCACATCCTTTAGTAATTGGTATATTTTTCTGAGCCAGGTGTGCCTCTCTTTATATTTTGTTAGGACTAACATTATAAGTGTTTGCCTCAATAAACTCATTCAATGCATTAACAGTAAATTTAATGCACATTATGTAGTTGTAAAAAATTGTTTTGTGCATAGTTTTATATTACACCAATATAAAGCATTAAAATATATAGGTATATATTCAGTAGAATTCTTTTTTTAAATATGTCTCTATCAAAATCCAGAATTTATTAGAGCATACCAACCATTAACTTCAAAGCAACTCCTAGCACACCCTCGTTTCTGGCAGCCTTCGGCGCCAGAGGACGTTTTGCATTATCCGCTGTCAGAGGGACACTGAAATACCTGTGAACTGGTGCCACGCATGCTCGCAAACACATTCCAGCTAAAATGTTTCTAACTACTAATTCTGTAAGCGCCCATAGTGTCTCAAAGGCATTAGACTGAATCCTCTTTAAGGGCTACTTCCTATGCTGGTTTTTATTTAAAACCTGGCAAAGTGCTGAACAGGGAAAATAAAGACATATGACTAGAATCTGAAAATATAATAAGTGAATAAACAAATGAGTGAAGCATATGCATTCAAAAGTCCTTACGGTTCGGCTGACTGTTTTCCTGTAACTGTACTTCAGTTGTGGTTATGTTTGAAGTGGATGTAAACACCGTGACGAATCTCTTCCAATAGGAGGTCTGAGGTTATGATGTAATGTGTTTCAGCTCAATCAAGGTAGAACGTGCTACCATAAGAAGCCCAAGTAAGGTTCCTCACTTAAATACATCCTCGAGACATTGGTACAGATTGCGGCTTTACGCAATAGGAAAAAATGCACGTATTCAAGGTGCAGATTATATAACAAAGCTACCGATTCTGCAAAATTCCAGTTGTCATTCAAGGTATTAACATGTCCTTTTATTTGCTGAGAGCTGAAGCAGCACAAGTGGACAAGGGAAAGCATGTCCTCCTCTCTCACAGACACAAGTCCATCTCCATAGGACTGCTATGTGCTGGCCAGGTGTGAGTTCATCCTTTACCCCCAAAAGCGGGGTTCCCAGAAACACCCCTGTGTCTTGCCTTCATAACTACTACTACCAGTGCCTTCTTAGTGCCATGACCATCACGGCCCCTGTCCCCTGCGCCTCCCCAGGCAGCCAGTGTGCTTCCCATTCACACCCTGACCACCAAACCTGCCCAGATCGACTTCTGTGACTCTCCAATGAATCTTCCCACCATATCCAGATTTGCAGCTTGTTTTCCATTTAGGAAAAAAAGAGAGAGAGAGAGAAGGGACTGCAATGCTGTCAGGAAGATTATTTTTTAATTTAAAGAGGAAAAAAACATGAGCAAGATTCTAGTTGGCTAAATAATAGCAATTTTGGAGTGATCTACCCATGAGCAGGGCTTTGAGAGATCTCTCAGAGTTGAAATGCTAGGTCTACAAGCCTTTCATTTTATCATTTTTATCACACATTTAGCCCTTTAGATTGTTTTCGGTGCTTTATATTGAATGCTCATTGCCTGCAACACTGTAATTTGTTATTTAAGACCTAAATCAAATGTCCTCTGTTTTCCCCTAAGCAGAATTATCCATCCCTGTGCTTCCTCAGCTCTGAATATTTACCTTTGTAACATGTGTTACTGTGTTACTTTCTGTTTGGGCTGCTATAACAAAAAGACCAGAGACTGGCTGGCTTATAAACACCAGAAATTTATGACCTAATCACCTCCCAAAGGCCTCACTTTCAAATACCATCATCACACTGGGGATCAAGTATCAACATAGGAACCTGGGGGGAGGAGGGACACAAGCATTTAGTCTATAGTAATCCACGGCATATGTTAATATATACATGTAACATGTATTAATATGTGCTCTTGTATCTAGATGGGTCTACACGATTTGTGTTCTTAAGACTAATTATTTCACTCTAATTGTATTTTACGTCAGTGAGGAAAAAGTTCCTATTTATTTCAAGCCACCAAAATCACAGGATTTATCTGTCATAGAAGCTCATGCTACCTTCAGTATTACAAGTCTCTTTCATTCACTTCATTGGGCATATAATATGTTTTAGGCACTGAAGATACTACAGTGAACTCGGCTTGTAAACAGGCTTCATAAAACGTACAGTGCAGGGATCTAATATAATATCAGACAAACAAGTGGTGATCAGCCCTTCAAAGGAAGCACGCAACACTGACACAGCAGTTACTGCGGAACCTGATGTGGGGGCGCGAGGGATGGCAGAGGAGAGGCTGTCTGGGCAGAGAGCCGAAGTTCCGAGATGAGCAAGTTCCTTCCTTCCTTTGTGTGAGCTGCTCTGTAAAAGCTGCCCCTGGCACGGGGCCTGGTACATGGTGGGCGCTCATACATGAATCTAAGAAAACTTAAAACATTGAACTCCTCTGAGAAAATGCCTCTGGGTTTCCATTGGGTGAGTGAATAACTGAGTTGTGAAGTCTGTATTTGGTGAAATCTCCCTTAAAGTTAAAATGATTACATGTAAATTGGTCTAAATGAAACTTAATTTAAAATGCTATACTTCATTTTAGTGAAATTGGTTAGGTAATTAACATGTTCTGATCATTTCACAACACTTTTATACATGCTGAGCACAGTTGATAAATGAGCACTGTACAATGAATATTTAATATTTTGTTTATGTGAAGGAGAATTCTGCATTTTCTAAAATAATTTACAGTCACAAAATGCTTTCAATTATTTTCTCTCATGAATTACTGCTATGTTTTGATACTATTTCTTGATGATCTTTAACATTCACATCCCCTAAAATCTCCCTCATCTAACCACTATTAACTTCCCAGTTTTGAGCCAATTACTTGTGAAAGGATATTCCTTTTAATTTTAAAATTTTGGATATTCAAGGATAAAATAACATAACGATACTTAGATTCTTCTGACAGGTCAAATATGATCTAAAAATTGAATTACTAAGTATCAAGATGTGTCCATTTAGAGATTACCATTATATAAATGATCATTGGCATTCTACCTGTATTCAGAACTCATGAGTAAAAAAAAAAACAAATTTTAGTGTTATCTTGAAAAACTTATCAAGCAGCAAGAAGTAGATAACATAAAACAGAACAAATAAAGGAAAACACACATTGTATTCAGGGTTAAAGTGAAGAATAAAATAGATGTTTCTTTCTCCTTCTCGTTGAAGGGTTAGACTTCCCAAGAGAATGTAATTTTTTTTTTCAGCATGGACTGCAGAAAGATTAATCCTAGTAAAAAAAATCAGTAAAAGTAAGATGTCAGGTCTCAGGTAAGTCTCTCCATGATGGCACTGATGAGCTAACAGCACACGTGAATGCCTGTATCACCGCTGCGTGAGCCACAGAGTGACTAGTGGGCGTGGGGAGGGCGTCAACTCTGTAGCTTGGCCTCAAAATGGCTGCAGCATTTCTAACCCTGTCCATCCATGTGAACAAAACATAAAAGATAAGTGATCCAGAAATAAAATATTCTGGCCTTTCTATGGTCAACATATGAACAGACTAAGTAAAAAAGGAGAGTAAGCAAAACCTAGTTTAGTCAACATATTGCACTGTACAGAATCACATATACTCTGCTTTTCTTCTAATTTTGGTGGTTTTATTTTTTAACCTTTGTGTAAGAACCTAGAATATAAGGATACTTGTTGGAGGAAAATTCATTGTATTTTAGTCAAGAGGTCTGGAAACAGAAATTGGGAAATAATTTGGAGATAATAGGTAAAAATTAGGAAGAGAAGAAACTCAAAAGGAAGAGCCAAGGAAAATGTCAAACAAAAATTCTGTAAGCATCATTATTTTTTAAAAGCAATTTGCATACTTGGACCATTAACTCCTGTTGAAAGCAACTACATGAGCAGTCATTAAAATCAATCTGGACCTTGAGTGAAAAAAATATATTCCCTTAAAAACCCAACCCCAATTTTCCCATGTAATTACTCTTCTAAGTACTAGCAATTATAGCACTGTGAGAGAAAAGGATGTTCTTCTGCATATTTTTGCTTAATGAAAATACTTATAATATGGTGTTCCTTTTATTTCTCTGAAGCTAGAAGTAGTTTGGGATATTCCAAAAGGTGGTGACTTTGAAACTTTTTTCTCTTAATGAAAATATTAAATCTTTGGGCGTCATTACAAAATCATCTTCTAACAATTCAATATGGCACATATAGCAAGTGAAATGTCCCATTTGGAAAGGTTTTGAAATGTGTTGCTGCTCAGGGAACTGGTTAAGAAGTTAAAAATACTGGTTTTATAATAAAAAAAGATAAGAAAAAGATTTTCAAAGTCAAAAGTGTTCATTAAAATTTTAATGAAATGCAAGTACAGTGTGCCCATTGTTTGCATAACAAAGACTGTTTCAGAGAATTGTGTATGTTTTATAAGTATTTGCATGTTCTCCATTATTTAGCTTCCTAGCTAACAAGTAATCTTGGTGTTGCTTGTCACATTTGTCTTCTTGGTAAATTCCTTTGTTTAGCAATATTTATGTTTGTGGAAACATGAAAGGGCGCTGGTGAAGTACACTTCACCTCTCATTTTAATTTGGCTAGCAGCTTGAAAGTCCAACCAAAATAACTGAAATACAACCTCCCCAGCCCTCCATGGATTACAGATGTTTGGCACCTCCTGCTTGGAGGGTTATTAAGGACGCCCGTTCCCTCTGTCATTGGCAAGCTGCTGGACCATCCTCCTGATAGTCCTGTGTCCTGTATGCCTGAGCTGTTGCCCATGGAACAAGAGCCTCTTCCAGGGCTGATAAAATCCGTGGTGCTCTATCCCTCTCCCACAGACTCTAGAGGCCAAGTAAGGAAGATCATGGAGCCACAAATGGGAAGGAGCCTGGATCAGGAACACCCACTTTGAACTTCATTAGGGGAGAAATAGACTTGGATTGGATTGAGGGATAAAATTAGAGTTTGCCTGTTCCTACAGGCAGTGCACTTCAACTAAAAGATACTTATAAACAGAGATTTTTAAGTGTTGTGACTTGAAAGGAGCAGAAGGCAATAGATAGAGATGTTCCAAAGATAAATAAAAAAAATTTTTGGAAAAAACAGTGAATGTATAAATGAAGAAATAAATGAGTAATATATCATCCTAACAGTCAGGCCCCTGAAGCCCACTTTCAATGCCTGGATCAGAGCATCGAGGAGACAGAGAACAGCAGGGTGTCTCACCTCCTCTCTGAGCTAGTGCCACCAAGGGCAGGAGGGTCCCAGCATGGGAGCGGAGGAAGGAGGTAGTAAGATGAACAAACTCGGAGACTTGCAGGAACTGGACAGGGAAGAGATACTGGCTTATTCTGCATTCGACACTACAACTAGAGCCCTCATCTCACCAACAAAGAAAACAGAACCTGGAATGTTTTGACCACCTACTCAACCCAGTAGAAGAAAAACACAGTTTAAAATTCCCTAGCTCTTGGTTACTAGTTTTATGTACCAGAAGAGAGTCCCTACTGTACTATTCATGTAAACGTCATGTGATTTAAAAAAATCAAAAGTGCGTTAGCATTAAATAACTATGGGAAAAGTTGAATTAAACAAAGCGGCCAAATTATTTACACAGAACTCCTCAACCTTTGACAGGTTGCTGCACACCTTCAATACTGAAGAAGAGCCTGGTATATGCGGTTCCCTGGATTCATATGACCGTAAGCCCCTTGGACGGAGGAACAGCTCCCAGTGCACAGACAATAGGAGGAAAGAAGTAACGGAATGAAAGCACGTGAAGGAAGGCGCAGGCAAGTGCCGCCCTGGTCTTGCCAAGTTGATACTTTGAATATAATTTCCACTCTTGACTGTGTAGAATCTCAGCCAACAAGGCTGATACTTGTGTTCTCTGATTTTGTAATGCAAGGCGGTTAATCACGCCCGTCAAAAGGCTTCTCTTTACATTGGGACCTTAGCTCCAAACCATGTTTAATGTTTTCAGGATGAGTTAGAGATGAAACCACAACAGCCAGGCATCAGCTTCTTCTCTTCCATCTGTCTATCCTAATATGTGCCATTGTATGAGTTATTATTTCGTTAACATTTGGGCTGCTTACAGAACAATCCAAATTGGGTACCATGGTCTGGGAAATGACCTTGGGCAGCAGGGACAAGAAAAACAGCAATTTCTCAGTCTCTTCTTGCAGTAATAGAGAAATTATGTCACACTAAAAACTAATTTCAAAAATGAAAAGGCTCTAGAAGTGTAACCTTTAGAATTAATAGTATTCTTGACTTCCCGCGCCCCTATCCAGTGACAGAGGACTCCGTCAGTGCAAATGTAACATCAGCATTTTTACTACAATTTCTTGGTGCATGTGGAGGAAGCAATTGCAGAAAACAAACAAAACAAAACAAAACAAAACAAAAAGCTATTCAGAGAACAGTACACCACTCCTGCCTTATTTCTTAAGCAAAATGTTTATAAATGATAATCATACCAGAGTTCCACAAAGGAGACAGCAGTATGTCCATTTTGAATGTATACATAGTCCCTGAGGTTAAGAATAAGAGCAAATCTCTTCTTTAGCCAATTTCCTTACCGAAAGAGGAAGTAAATTAAATAATGTGCTTAATGGAGTTGCCAGAGATATTCTTTTGGCCTTGCTTCTAACTTATACTTTAATCTGTTTTGCAAGTAAAATTATTCTTTCTCTTACATAGCACTTTTTGGAGGCAGTGCTTCTATTTAGAGAGGTATTTTTCATTGCCTCCGTGACCTGAAATTGTATTGTTTGAATGCAGTGTACTTTCAAATGCTCTGGTGAGTTAGAAATAGGCACAGGAAACAAACAAACAAAAAAACAAAAAAACAAGGAACATTAGGCACAGATGTGTCTGCACTGTTTTATTTGGATAGATTATGTCATCTTTGTTTATATCCAATTTCTGAATGCCTCACAACATACGCATATCATATATGGAAAGATTTGTGCCAACGGAATCTCCTAGTAATGATTGCTAGAAATGGTCTTGCTTAATGATGATGGGACATTGGATTTGATATCCCCACTACTGGCATTAAACATTCAGGGCTTGCCTCCTAAATGCTGTTTTCAAGGACAAGTTCATGGCTTTGCTTACTCTGGTTCATGACCACAAGACTAAAAAAAAAAAAAAGAAATAAGAGAAACTTTATTGTTTCCATTTTACAGATGAGAAACCCGCCCTTTCCCCATCTCTGACACATGAGGTAACGTAACAAAAACACAGGAAGCACCACATACACAGCAGAGATTCTAGACTGACGTCAAATAAGGATTTGTCAGAGCGAAAAATACTTCCTCAAGGATATGAGGATAATATTGAATATCGGCACACACAATACAATCCATTCTAACTAACCTTTGAAAGATCCAGTGTCAAGCACAGAAAGAATTCTTGTTGTCTGCCAGCTCTGTTTTTAGCCTCTCTAAAGGTATGGTGTCACTAAAGCAGACTTCCTGGAATCAAGCTCTCAAACTCATCTTGGCTTTGTAGGAGTTGCAGTGATCCTCTCCAGCGAAGCCATCCCTCTAATGGAGAGGAAGTGATGTCAAGATCTTTTTTTTTAAATTTAATCTTTATTGTATTTTTTCCCATTACCATTTAGTTGCCTCATACTCCCCTCCTCCCAGCAATCACCACACTGTTGTCCATGTCCATGAGTCCTTTTTCCTTTTTTGCTCAATCCCTCCAACCCCTAACCTTCCTGACCTTACTAGTTGTCATCTGCTTTCCATCTATGAGTCTTTCTCTGTTTTGCTTGGTAGTTCAATTTTTTCATTAGATTCCACATATGAGTCAAATCGTATGGTATTTGTCTTTCTCTGACTGGCTTATTTCACTTAGCATAATGTTCTCTGGTTCCATCCATATTGTTGCAAAGGTTAAAATGTTCTTCTTTTTTACAGCTGAATAAAATTCCATTGTGTAAACATCCCATAGTTGTTTTATCTACTCATCTACTGATGGACACTTGGGCTTCTCCCATATATTAAGCCCCTTACGAAAAAGAAATAGAAGGCATCCAAATTGTGAATGATGCTGCAATGAACATAGGGGTACTTATGGTCTTTAAAAATAGTGTTTTGGATACTGGATATATTCCCAGAAGTGGGATGGCTGGGCCAAAAGGCAGATCCATTTTTAATTTTTTGAGGTATCTCTATACTGCTTTCCACAGTGGCTACATGAGTCTGCATTCCCACCAACAGTGTACTAGGCTTCTCCTTTCTCCACATCCTTGCCAGCATTTGTTGTTTGTTGATTTATTAATGATAGTCATTCTGACAGGTATGAGATGATCTCTCATTGTGGTTTTAATTTGCATTTCTCTGATGGTTAGTGATGTTGAGCATCTTTTCATATGTCTATTGGCCATCTGTATGTCCTCTTTGGAGAAGTGTCTATTTAGGTCCTTTGCCCATTTTTTAATTGGCTTGTTTGTTTTTCTGCTGTTGAGTTCTGTTAGTATCTTATAAATTTGGATATTAACCTCTTATCAGACATATCAGTGAATATATTCTCCTGTTCTGTGGGTTGTCTTTTTATTTTGTTGATGATTACCCATAGGCCAATATCCCTGATGCTAAAGTCCTCAACAAAATATTAACAAATTGAATACAAGTGTATCAAAAAGATCATACACCACAATCAAGTGGGATTTATTCCGGGAATGCAAGGTTGGTACAACATTCGCAAATCAAATGCAATTCACCACATAAACAAAATGAAGGATAAAAACCACAAGATCATATCAATAGATGCAAAAAAAAGCTTTTCATAAAATTCAGCACCCATTTATGATCAAAACTCCCAGCAAAGTGGTAATAGAGGGAACATACCTAAACATAATAAAGGTCACATATGACAAACCCACTCTCAGCATTATACTCAATGGGAAAAATCTACAAGTGTTCCCCTCAAGATTGGGAACAAGGCAGGGATGTCCACTTTCACCTCTCTTATTCAACATAATATTGGAAGTCCTAGCCACAGCAATCAGACAAGAAAAAGAAATAAAAGGCTTCCAAATTGGAAAGGAAAAAGTAAAACTGTCTTTATTTATAGATGACATGATACTATACATAGAAAACCCTAAAGATTCCACCAAGAAACTACTAGATCTGATAAATGAATTCAGCCAAATAGCAGGAAACAAAATTAATATCCAGAAATCAGTTGCATTTTTATATGCCAATAAAAAACTAACAGAAAGGGAAATTAAGAAAACAATCCCAATTGCTTAAAAAAAAATACCTAGGAATAAACCTAACCAGGGATGTAAAAGACCTGTACTTGGAAAATTATAACACTGAAGAAAGAAATTGGAGAAGATACAAATAAGTGGAAGCACATACTATGTTCATCGATAGGAAGAATTAACATCATTAAAGTGTCTATACTACCCAAAGCCATCTATAGATTCAATGTGATTCCTATCAAGATTCCAATGACATATTTCACAGAACTAGAACAAATATTTCAAAAATTTACATGGAACCACAAAAGGCCCCACATAGCAACGGCATTTCTGAGAAAGAAAAACAAAGTTGAAGGAATCATGCTACCTAATATCAAATTACACTACAAGGTCAGAGTGATCAAAGCAGCCTGGTACTGGTATGAAAACAGACACATAGATCAATGGAACAGAATAAAGAGTCCAGAAATAAACCCACACCTTTAGAGTCAATCAATATTTGACAGAGAAAGCAAATACATACAATGGGCTAATGATAGTTTATTCAATAAACAGTGTTAGGAAAATTGGACAGATACATGCAGAAATATATCACAACCTATTGATTATCCTTATACCACACACAAGAATAAATTCAAAATGGATTGGACTTAAATATTGGACCCCAAACCATAAATATCCTAGAAGAAAACATAAGCAGCAAAATCTCAGACATTGTTCATAGAAAGTTTTTATCTGGTATATCTCCTTGGGCAAGGGAAACAAAATAAAAAACAAAAAACAAATGGGACTTCTCAAAGTAAAAAGAGAAGATCTTTGGGGTAAGATGCCTGAGTGTTAAATCCTATTTCTGTTCCTTGCACACTTGGTAACACCTGGGAATAAGACATAACCTCCTCAAGTCTCCATTTTCCTGTTGGGGAGACAGCATACTGCCTCTTTGGAAGATGCCAAGACTAAAGAAGATAAAATGCAAGTCACTCCAGAGACCTATACAGGGAAGGTGCTGAATATTCATTCCCTTTGTTGCTCTGTTAGGTGCTAACAAGCTGTCCTCTGCAGCTATGCAGGTGTTAAGGTGGAGCCTAATGCACTCATTCAGAAACACTACATTTTGTAGGTGAGCTGCATTTTTACTTTTTTGTTACTATCATCTCTGCAGGCCTCTTGAATAAGTCCTTCTTTCTGAACTTCTGGAGTGGCCCAGATTAAGTCATTGATGTGAATGTTCATTTTAATTATGCCATTCACAGAAACGTTAAGCTCTTTTCAGTGTGAGGTATGGCTCATTCTTTTAAAAAAATGTGATGCCCTGGGCTGTGTGAAAAGATTGTAAAGGAGGCAGATTAGAGGCTTCTTGATCTGCTTCACCGACACCAGGAGATTTCCTTTGAAGCTGCCTTAAAAAGGCCTCCTAAGTGCAGTGAGATCTGTTTGACTTTTTGAGACCTGTTTCCTTCCATTTCCTCTTAAACATGTTATGTTATGTAAAAGTTTTTTCATTTACAGAACATGTATTTAAATCACTGATACTTAAGGGTGCGTATGCGAGAGATGGTGATTCAAAAGGAAACTCATAGAAAGATTTTCTTTTTAATTTTTAATTGCCATCGGAATAGGCCCTAAAGTCACAAAATCTTAGGTATCAGAGGATCTAGTTCAACTCCTTTATTTTACAAATTAGGAAATTAAGGGCCAAGGTCACTGAAGTAAGAGGCAGAGCTTGGAATAGAATAGAATCAAGAATGGCCCGGTCATTGTGCTTACACATTTTATGTAGGCAAAGGCAACTTCGGTCAGACAAGCAAGTGTGGGACACTTGCAATTATTAGTTCTAAAAGAGGTTTTGTTTTATTCTGAGAATATTATCATCAGACTCAGGAACGTGCAAGTCCTGAGCTATTACTCACCTACCTGTCCTTGGGAAGTCTAGGAAAGAAGGACTTGTCATAGAGGGAAGTAAGCAGTTACTCATGAGTGGGCCAGTGTTAGAAACTGTCAAAGCGTGAAAGCTGAGTTGGAGTGCATGAGTCAGACTTGAGCCTACGTAAGAGTTTTTCTTCTGAAAGTAAATTTGTGTATACTTGGAAGGCCTGGGCCGAAGCAGTATGAAAAGCCAGGAACTGAAGTAACATGAACCTTTTGGGATGCTCAACTATATATTCAGAAGAAAGAAAACGGGAGACAGCCACTGACTCTAGGGTCAGGTCTCCCTAGGAGAGCAGAGAAGAGGATCATACACAAGTACAACCAGTAAGCCACAGTAGCCCATCCATCCCAGCCAGATAGATGGGATCCAATCAATGTTCCAAGCTCTGCTTATTCTATTCCATAATTAGCCCTCTCTTAGGAGGATCTAATAAGGGATAGGGCAGAGGAGAAGAAGCTGAGTCTAGAGGACAGTAACATTTACTTCCCAATAATGGTGCTGGAGTAACAAATCACAGGTAAGAGATAAGATTTCTAAGCATCATCTTTATTTGATGAAGTAATCTTGAATGTATTGGATTAATTCAAAGCAGGATTGCTAGTAATTGCCTTCATTACTCACAAACATAAGTATCCACTGTGATAAGAACCAAACTCTCATTACATTATCTGACTAATGATAAGGTGCTCTATTAAATACTTCTTAAAATTATTTTAAAATATATCAGCCTATTGATTAATGAATCCAACTAAGGCAGAAAATATAAAACCTAATTAAAAAAAAAAAACTCCTGGAAAAGTAATTTCTTAACTAGTCTCAGAAATCTATTGGTACTTTTCTATTGTACCAATTATGGACTTAAAGGGAGAAAGATTCTTCTGACATAAACCCTGAGAAGGAATTTATCTGCTGAGAAAGACTTGCCAAAGTCAACTGAGAGCCCACATTTTGAAAATAGTAAGTGCCTAGTGGTCATTTGTTGGGAGGGACTTCTCACAAATTCTGTGTGCCCGAGACCCTTCGACTTCCAGCACCATCCCCTGTTCCTTTACATTGGGTGAGTCAACTCCAATAAGGGAGTTCCTTGTTTCCTCTTTCAACCAATGGAGTAAGACCTGACCCATACAATCAGAACTGCTTTATAATGACCAATCAGGACATATAATGCCAATCAATTAGGGATGGGTGATTCAGACCAATCAGAAGTGTACATATTTGGATGCCTCATTTACATAAAGCAGACATAATTGGGAACCTTTGTCTCAGTGGATCATAATTGGGATTGCTACCTGAATCTCTGTCTCCTGAACTGCAGTTCCTTTTGCTCAAATAAATGCTTTTTATTCTTTATTACAGCCTAAAATTAATTCAGATTTACACAGTTTAAAAGAAAGAGATAGACATGTAAAGGGCTCATCAGAGTAGAAAGGAGGTTCTCAGGCTCAAGCCTTCTTGCTCAGCATTTTTTCATCTACACTTCACAGCCTCTGAACACTTGAATAAAAACACAGACATTTTTCATTGTTTAAACAATCAGCATTAAGATCTGCCGCACATACACAAGCTCTGGTCTTCTCAGGAGCAGAAAAACAACTTGATGATCCCTGGTCACCATTATGACCTTTAGTTTATGGGCTTGTCACTACACTCCAAAATAACCCTCCTTCAAAATGATCTTTAGAGTCTTCTTTGCTACCATGTCAAAACAAGGTGACCCAAACTGAACAAATGTTAAATTAGCACATTCAATTCCAGAACGATGTTAAGGAGACATCTGCCAGCCATCCTAATGGTGCATTCAGGAAACAGTCCTCCACCACCCGCCTAATCAGGGCAAGTTGAAATCAAAATCAAATCATTTCTCTTCTTCCCTCTTGCCATTGAACTACATATAACACAGTCATAAAAGTTGGACCCCACCTGACTAAAGAGTGACACTATAATTTGAAGTGAGCTGTCAAGATGGGTGAGTTTTTCAGAGCCGGTTCACCCAAGCCTCAGCCAGACTTCTGAAAGGTTTGCTGAGCCATTGACCTGAGGTGGAGGTGGAAGCTCCATTGGCTGAGTATATTTCAAACTAACTTATCTTCTGCCAACTTTTTTGCACAAAAAAAACCCTTAATAATAATTTTCAATATAGAATTTTGTTAAATGTCAATTATTTAAAACTAGGCGTAGCTACTCCTTGGGCACTGATAAGAAACTGGCGAGAGATCAATCCTCAAACTGTAATGGAGATCTCTAAATTCTAAGGACTGGTCTAGAAAGAATTTTTCTTTCCCCCAATGCTCTTCAATCAGAGAGCTTCCAGGGCTCATGATAACCTACAAAGCTGGGCCTCTGCTGTGGTTTTAATGTGTTATTGTTGGCCTTCCACCACCTTAATATGAAACCCTAAAGTTTACAGTGCTTGTTGAGTCAAGTTATCTGAGTTCGAATCTCACCACAAGGCTATGAAGCAGTCAGAGAAGATATTATTTTTTCCTTTTATAGATGAAGAAACTCTTACATACAGGGGTCAAATGCCCCCAATTGCCCAGTTAATAAGCATCAGAGTCAGAACTCAAACTCAAGGTGGTCCCAAGCTAAGTCTATTGCTCATTTGCACCAGCACAACCTTTGAGGTACCACAGCTAAGTCACAGGTTCTAGAAGCCACAGCTAAGTCACTGGCAGCCTCTCTTTCCACCCTCTGCCTATTGGAGCTACAGCACGTGTGGAGGCGAAAGGCTCCGAGCGAGATGGCAAAGTTTGAATCCTGGCTGTTTAATGCATTAGCTGTGTGATCTGGGACATGATAATCTCTGTACCTCAGTCTCCTCGTCTGTAACATTGAAATGTTTTGTAATTATAATCCTGAACTTGAGATATTGCACCCACCAGTGCATTCTCTTCCAACACTATGCCATCTCAGTCCCCCCCACCCTGAGTGACAGTTTCAAACGTCACTAGGCTACCGCATGCTGGAGTTTATCACTATTTTATCTATGACATACATCACCATTGTCAGCCAGGTAGTAGGTGATTAAGCTCCAAAAATCCATTTAGAATCTGTTTCCCACAACCATATCTTATGTCCATTGTCACAGATCAGGTTCTCTGGGAAACAGACTCTGAAGTGGAGATTAGCAATCAGCCAGTTTATGGGTGAGTGACTCAGTTAAACAGGGGAAGGAAGCAGAACTGGGCAGAGAAAAAAGTTGGACTTTGATACACGGTAGCAGAGGTCTGAGTCAGTCCCCCAGAGAACTTGGGAGTGAGACTAGCGTCTTAGAGAAGTCCCAAATTGAGCCCAGGAGCTAGACTTTTGTCCTCCTGCATGAACCTGTAACGAATACACAGTTGTATCTAAAGAGGGAGCCGAATAAACTGCTCATGTGAATAATACCCTCAGACAGAAAGCCTGGTCTTGGGGCTTCCCTGGACACAGACATATGCTGGGAATAAAAACCAAAGCAATAATAAGAGTTCAAATTGTCAGGCTGCTTTGAAACACATAAAAAACCACATAAAATTTAATAAACGTTGAACGACATAGAAAAATTTAATAACCGTTGCTCAGAAAATGAACATGAATAATCACTAAAGCTATTATTTCACATCTGCATTTCTCTGACAACTCACCCCTCTGTCAGGACTTTCTTTATCTGAAGAACTGTTCCACCAAAATGGCTTCTAAATCACTTCACAGATAACGCAAGCACCAAGCCCTGACTTGGTAATCAACCGACCACCAGCATCAGGGAGTGCATGTCAGAAATTTGGTAAATAATTCTACCAGAAGGCCTTCGACCTCAAACAAAGAGAGCAAACACACATTTATATATTCGACAAACAATAATCAGACAAGCTGGAAAATGCTATGTGTTCTTCTCTGTCATTACACCAGTAGCTGAGTGTGCTTTTTAAAAAATGGCAAGGACCCAGGTAAGCGACCTCCAGCAATATAATTAATCAAGATAAAGTATACAAGGATTAACAGTCTTTTTTGCTAGACTCAAAAGTAATAATGCTATGTCGAATAAGCTAGGGACTCATGATTACTTTCTCTTGCCCCTAGCCTACAAAAGAAGTTAAGAAGTTTATTCTCTAATGAAATTTGTAATGCTGGAAAAGACTGAATTGTCACAGAGATGATGTTGACCAGAATAATATGGTAATTGACCGACAGTAATATGCTCAAGTTTGAATCATGTTAGAGTCATGGCTGTGAATGTCTACGGATCCACAGATATATTCCCCCTGCTGCCCTTCTGAAGAGTGTTTCCTGCTTGGAGGGTGGCTGACTGAGGCAGAGGCTGAAGAATATGAAGAGAACTATTTGGTCCATAGACGGATAAGACACATACCTCTGTCAGATCAGATGAAGTCACGACAAGCCACAGTTTCAGTCCATCTGAGCACCTTTCTGTGCACAGAGCGCTTTGCCTTGTAAGTGGTCCTTTTCTGAACCTGAAGATGTGCCAACCAGGCTTGTGTAAGTGCCTGTAAGCGTCTCCTTGTCCTTAAGCCTCTGTTCTTAGAAGGCAGGACTCCAGAACTGTCAAGTGGTTAAACAGAAATAAGAAGAAAGAAGAAAGAGGAAAAAATCCTGAAAGTGGATGGAGATCAGTACTTGGTCATTTCCGGTACTGGTGTGTGATGGTTTGAGCTTTACAAAGTCAGCAAAGGTCCCAGGGTGACTGTGTGTGAACTGGCTCAAGAGCCAATTGTCCCCTCCTCTACAAGGCAGCACCTCTGAGGAAATGAAGGCTGGAAATTCCCTGGCCTAGAAGATGAACAAGTTGAGCGCATCTAAGCCTAAAGTCTTTTCAGAATAATCTAGTGTCAGGGCACAGCCATCACCATGAGGAGGAGGCCAATTCCATGGGCTGGGGGAGGAAGGGGGTCGCCAAGCCAGTGCAGCTGCCAGAGTGAGAGGGAGGCATCCCATGAATATTCTAGAATTCTGCAAAGTAATTCAAGTCCGAAGGCCTCAGACCTCAAGCAATTAATTGTTCCCAAACGCACTGCTCAGAAGCCTCTGAGGGTCCAAGGGTGTCTCCCCTTCCAAGACAGGAGTGCAGTGAGCAGGTGGGAGAAGGGTGGAGCTTTCTGCCTTAAAGGCGGGACATGCCAGGGTGAAGACAGCATTGCCATGACGATGCAGTGGCTGGAATGATTTCAGACTCATCCCAGTTAAAACGCTGCTTCTCTGCTCCCTCTGGGCTTCCCTCCACTCCCCGCCAGCAGGTTATTGTCGGCTAGACCGTGTGCTTCCTGTGGGCAGAAACCACATTATTCATTTTCATAGTTCCTGGCAACTTGCAGGAGGCTCAAAGAATAATGTGGAGTTAAATTCTATTCCAGCATTTTCTGGAAGGATATCCAAAGAGGGGTTAACTCTGGCTTTGAAGAGAGATTCCAGGAGTCAGGATGTGGAGAGACAGGGGAGGAAGAATTTTAGGTTTCACCTTTGCCACTTTGTGCATGAATGCTTTTATAACACGATGCCCAATGCTGTTAAGAAGCAAGGGAAAAAATGGGTTTGGAGGGGTTCAGTCAGAAAAGTTAGTGACAGTGGTCTATGGCCAGGGAGGAAAATGCTTTTCCAGAGAGTCAGCCCACCCCTCCCTCTCCCAAGGCAGGTGCTTCTAATTTGTCATGACGTTCTTCCCGCTGGGCTCGGAGACCAGCTCAAAACCCTCAGCGCAGCATACCTGGGGTTCTGGTGGACTGACGGGAGCTAACCTGCCATATGAAACCCCTACACCATCCTCTGGTTGGATAAGGCAATGCATTGACAGCCCTCTTTGAACTGCAACTCAACACAAATGGATCTTAGTTAAAAACTGGAGAAATAGGCCCGGATAAGGACGGAAGGGAAAAATAGGTGGCACAGGGACAGTGGAATGTGATGGGACCAACCTGCAGTGCTGTCATCAGTCTCCAGAAAAATCTATCCCTATAAAAAGGTGAAAAAGCAACAACTTTTTTTCAAGGATGATGGCTTTAGCCTGTCTGGATGGCTGCCTCCAGGCTCTGGCACAGTCTACGGGGGCGAGCAAGCAGTTGTCACCAAGGCTGCCCACCATCATCATCCTCACTGCTTTTTCTACAAAAAAGACTATAGGGTTGCCTTGGCTGGTGTATCTGAGTGAATTGAGTGCTGGCCTGTGAACCAAAACGTCACCAGTTTGATCCCCTGTCAGGGCACGTGCCTGGGTTGTGAGCATGGTCCCTGCTTGGGGGTGTGCAAGAGGCAACTGACTGCCTGCTATTTCTCTCACACATCACTGTTTCTCTCCCTCCCTTTCTCTCTTCCTTCCCTCTCTCTAAAAATAAATACATAAATTTTAAAAAAGACTGTAGAGCCATCATTTCACCATTTCTGTGGTCATTTTTCAAACCCTGTGTTGTAGTCTCATCAGAGACACCCTAGGGTGTTAGTAAAAAGTAATTGTTTCTGTATGTTCTGTTAATCCCATGATGCCCAAAGGCAGAGGAGTGCTCGGGAAGAAAAATGGCTTCCACAGGGGGGGCCTCAGCTCTCAGGAAGTGGAGCAATTCATTGACTGGCTGAAGTAAGGCACCCCTCAATCTGCTGGAAAGAGTAGAGGAAAATCATGTGACAATCCAGGTCCAGCATAAAGGAAATGGAGTGTTTGTCAGGAAAGTCACAGTTGTTCCGGCCAACTAGCACAATCAGGCCAGCTGGCGTGAGGTCCCTGTGTACTCTTTGGCCAAACGAACACCTGCTAAGTGACCTGAAGAGTACTTAATATGGAGAGAGGAAAATCCCCAATATATGCAAGGTGGTCACTGCAGATATTCACCTATTAGGCACCAACTATGAGTCAATATTTCTTCTCTCCCCGGGATAGAAAAGGTACACAGATTTTGGAACAGTAGCTGAGCCCAGCATGCATTTCAAGGTCAGAAGCCTATGTTAGCTTAAGTGCAGGCCTTATAATTTGCCCCAGACATAAAATTGCCTTGTTGTGCTTCAAATTTTCAGCTCTAAGCACCTACTTTATAAGTTGAGAGGGTTAATTTTGAATGATGCATTTGAAAATATTACTTATTAAAGATTTTATTTTGACTGTTGTAAATTCCATTTCCATTTAAACGGAAGCCGAAGCAGACAAATGCTTTCAGGATGCACTTCCTATTTGTGTCTCCATGGAAATGGATTTTTGATTAGGAAGGGGAAAGCTAAAATCAAAGCCTTATAGGCGGGCAGAGCATAACTGAGGGTTACATCCCAAAGGTAACATAATGTTAAAGTGTCCCCAACTTACAGAAATAAACACATGTGTCCCCCTTTACCTCTCTCAGAGCCATCGGACCTCTTCTATGTCCTGATGACATCCTAACTGAGGGTTGTCATACACAAGAACCACACAGCTTCGACCTACAGACCCTCACTATTTGGTATCAGTAGCCCTCACTGGGTCTTACCTTTGAATATCTGTGTTAATTAGCTCCCAAAATATAATGTTTGCCCTAAAGTATGTGTTTAAGAGCAATAGAAACCTTTGGGATGTTACTGAACGAATGCAGACTAAATGAATGAATAAATAAATGAATGAATGAATGAATGAGTAATGAAGCTGAATTTCAAAGAGTAAATAATCATTTGGTGTCATTTCTACTTTTACATCTCAACTGTTTCTTAGTAACCCACATCGGATTAAAAACAAATCAGATTTACGCTATTCTGTGAAGAACCGCTATACAAAACCTATAACTAAAAACTTCCATTACACCAACCATATCTGGCAGCTGCTATCAATTTCCACACCCTCCGACTTCCATCGAAGGGCTGGGCACACGGGCTGGTGTGGCCTCCCTTGCAGAGAAACGCTGCCTCTGCGGCAGCCCAGCCCCCGCTCGCGCTCGTGGTTTCTGCGAGTGCCCAGTGCTAGGGAAGGGCACCTGATGTGTGCTCGTGAAACAACATCAGAAAAACCCAGGTCTAAAATGAATCACTGGATTTTATAAAACATAATACAACAATAATTCAACCAAGCAGAATAATTTATGTCAAAATGTATTGTGAAATTTGTGATGAAAATGTTGATGTTATTCTCTTAGCTGCTGGACATGAAAGATATGTTGCACACCACATACGATCTCATTGCCTGTAAGTTTATGGATCAGCATAAAAATAAAATTGTATGCTAGTATAGATTATCTAAAATCTCTGATTTTCTTATTTCTAAACACCCTACTAATATCTCCATACCAGAAATGTAAAAGGTAACAGGAGGAATTGAGTAATTGATCACACAGGATTAGAATTTCTTTTAAGTATATTATTACTATAAAGCAATAATATTACAGTGTCACTCAGGATGATAATTAGGGGTACAGAAAGAAAGAAGGAAAGAAAGAAGGAAGGAAGGAAGGAGTAGTAAGGAAGGAGGGAGAAGAGAGATAAGAAAGGTAAGAAATTTAGAGATCATTGAGTCGATAACTATTCAAGAATGGAAAAAAAATGAACGTAACCAGAAGCTAACACTAATCATGTGTTGACCATAAAAATGATGTTATTTAACATTACTAGAGAGCCAGATGCAAATAGGTGAGAAGGGCCAGATAAGAAAAGGCTGGAAGAAAGGGAGAAGAAAAAAACTCCAATTATACATCAGTGTCTCTTCAACATATACACTGGCCACTGGTGTTTTGACTAATGGACAAACAAAAGGCATACACACCATGCCCATTGAAATAATATCTCTTTGGACACTGGACACAGGATGTGGTGAGTGCTATGAGTAAAAAAAGAAAAGTAAGAGAAGAAAAACCAATACAGTTTTATAATATATGTCACAAAAACATAACCACATTAACATTTGCGGCCATGCATCTGACTATATATTTCAGATCATTTGTTAAAACAAATGCACACAATGTGCATTCATTTTTTACTGAGCCATTGGGGGGATGCATACTCAGAAGACTAAAAGAGTATTAATTAACTTGTGAAATTCTTTTGAAATCCATTTTATAACTTTTCTGAAGGGGCTACACTTCCTTAATCTTTCTAATCATTTTTATAAAGTCTCTCAGTGCGAGAAAGATGACAGCCATTATAAGTTGCTGACCGGATGTGCCCGGCAAACAAGTGACTGGCTGCTTAAAACAAACAAAAACCTAAACTTTATGAGAATAAATAGATCATTGAAAGGTAGCCGAAGATTCCATCATGCAACAGAAACCCAGAGACCACTTGTGCTTTCTGCAAATGCTCAATGATGGCCACTAGCATCCTCATTTCTGCTGCACATTCATTTTCTTGTGGTACTTGTTTTTTGTCATAGAAACCATTAATGCCCAGCTTCAGATATGTTGATCTTGATTAATTAATATGAAATAGTCACTATATCAGTATGTTAATATATGACATATTAATAAGTTTATATATGTGTATACATATATAAAACATTTAATAAAGTCTGAGTTCAATAACTAGATTGAAAAATTCTTGAAAATTCTGGAACCAGCTTCAGTGCACCACTGAAAAAGAAAAACACCTAAAATTGCTTTATTCTTTTACTAAAACCCAGCAATAATATTTCTAAAATTCAGAGAGCTAGAAATTAGAAAAGTCAAGATGTAAACGCAGGTCTTCTAAATCCAAATTCTATGTTATCTCCTCTGAAATTTGCTGTTATATCCTCAGTTGTAACATTGGTTCTCTGACGAAAGGTTTCTAATAGACAAAAGTCTGGAAAATACAATATTCTCTCTAGCTTGGAAATTCATGATTAATATTAGCATATTATATGTTATGAAAATTCTTGACATGAACATACCAAGTGAACTTAACTTAGTGTTTCGTACATATGTCTGCAAAAGACCCTCCTTGTGCCCTTCTTATAGCGGCAATTAAATTCCAATAGCACTCGAGTTCCAGGGGACCCGCTGCGTGGTGCATGTGTCCCTTTCACGCAAGTGCATTTTTCTCCCCCAAAACTGTGGAAGCTTATTAACCACCGGAATTATACACTCTGAACTGCGCTTGCACCCTCCTCAGCATGTGAGGGCACAATAGAGTAGGGACTCAGTACGTTTTTTGTTTTTAAATTGAATCAAACTCAAAGAAATGCCAGTCAGGAACAATGGAAATGCAGTGACATTTCCCCGAGGCGATCGTTTCCCTCCTGCAAGATACAAAGACACTTTACTGATATATTTTAATTCAAATGCATAATTCCCCCAAGCTATCATTACTATCTCCACTTTATGCATATTGAGCCTACAAAGAAAGCAAATCTTGCAGAACAAAGAACTCTTTTCACATTGTGGATTCTTCAGGTATAATTTCAATCCGTCAAACAATAGAGAGAAAATATTGGAACTCTCAATGGGGAGAATATGAATTTAACTTTGTTATCACAGCACTTAGGGGCCACTTCTCCTATTAAGATTAGATGTAAGAGCTGTGTCATGCTCCTTAACATTCCTTAAGTGGATGTCAGCCTGACCTCCAGTATTTCTGGTTATTACATCACGTGGCTTCCAACATAACCAGCAACTGCAGTCCGGGTGTTGATCAGAAGGTGCAACCCCAAACCTACAGTCACTGAATCAGAAGCTTAGCTGAGAGAAGTCATATTTATGAAGAGATTCTTGAAAGATATGTAATAGAGTAAAATCCATTTCTTATTAATTCCATCTTCCTCAATAAGGTCAGGTCTAAAGAAGAGATAAAATAAGGTTTTCATATCATATATTTTATGCAATGAATAAATAATTTTGTTTGCCTAATGAAAGCTTCTGCCTGTGTTAACTGGTGGATTCTAGGGGAGTGGCTGCATCAGAGAGCCCACGAAAGCTATAAACCTGAATTATTAAACTTTCCTAAAATCAAATAAGAGCCTATTCATGGGAATTTTTTAAAAAGGCAAATCTGCCAATCACCAACACAGGACATCGGCAGTCACTTGCTTAAGTGTCACATTGGACTAAGGAAATATAAGAGGCTTTTGAACCTTTTTAATGTGTAAGTAGAAGAACTGCTGTCTCATTCCTTGAAGCACATCGAGTCAAATTCTTTCCAATGATCTCATTATTCCAGTTGCCTATCGCATCCGCGTGCTAAAAGTAACACGTGCGATTGAAAAAAAATGTATGTAACAAAAGAATTGACAATCTTTAAATACTGAACTAGAAAATGTTTTATGTGGATAAAACAAATGAAAAGAGCTCCTAAAAGACTCATGTTTGAAATCATGCACTTGAAGAATTGATTGAAGGAAGATTTGAAGAGAAATGTTAATTTGCTCATTCATTCCACAAGCATTTAGTGACACCTACAATGAGTCAAATACCATGGCACCCATTCCTGCTGAATTTTGCTTTTAACAGGTTTCAGGGCCTTTTATTATACTTCTTTTCGTTTTGATTTTTGTTCTATAATTTCTCATCTTGTTGATTCATTTCTGACTTAAGAGCTTGCTTACTTACTTTTTGATTATGTTTAACTGTTTATTGCAGAATAATGTTCATACAGAAGCTTATACAATAAGGGTATATGTTTGTGAAAAGGGGGCATATCCATGACGCTAGCATGCAAATCAAGAAACGAAATCCTACCAACACCCTCAGGAGCCCGCCTCTTGCCACCCCCCCCCCCCGCATTTACCACCCTTCTTCCCAAGGATAATCGTTAATCCTGACCTCTACCAGCATAATTTAGTTGTGCTCCTTTTTTTGTATGGTTGTAACTGTGAACATGAACAAATAATTGTATTTCTACTGCAAAATTGTTTTGAAAACACTTGTTCATTATACTGCACAATGTTCTTTTGGTGATCTCTTGGACAAATTTCTTTCTAGATTGTACTAATTGTGTTTCCCTTTTTTGTACTGTCTGCCAAAATCTTTAGGACCAGCCTGTGGTCCATGTCTCACGAAAAAACAGGACCTTGCCTTGACTGGTGTGGCTCAGTGGATTAAGCATTTGTCCCACAAACCAAAAATTTCTGGTTCAATTCCCAGTCAGGGCACATGTCTGCGTTGCTGGCCGGGTCCAGGTTGCGGACGTGTGAGAGGCAGCAAATGGATGCTTCTCTCACACATGGATGCCCCTTTCTGTTTCTTTCTCCCTCCCTTCCCCTCTCTCTAAAAATAAATAAAGAAAATACTGTTTTAAAAGGAAACAGGAACTTGCAGCATGCATTATGTATTCAGACTTCACATCTCTGTCCATTTTCTCTTCTTTGCTCTGACTTTCCTTTGTCTCATTTCCTTTATGCAGTTATTTAATTTTTAATCTTATGCTGTCAATTAAGTTAAGCCATCTGTATCAGCCATCTATTGCCATGTAGAAAATCACCCCAAAACTTAGCAGATCAGAACAACAAACACATTTATTTTTTCACAATTTCTGTGGGTAAAGAATCAGAGACCATCAAATGGTCCTGTCTCAGGAGCATCTTTCAGGAGACGACAATCCAAGTGTCAACTAAGGCTGCAGCTGAGATTCAACAGGAGTTGGAGGCCTACTCCCAAGCTCATGGCTGTTGCTGGAGACCTCGGCTTCTCCCCACACAACCATCTCATAGGGCTGCTTACAACATGGCAGTCAGATTTCCCCAGAGGAAGAGGGAGAGAATGAGGACAAGCCCAAGGCATACGTTCCAGATTTTGATACCCTTGTCTTGGAAATGACATGCCGTTGTCTATGGTGTTGTGCCAGACCAACCTGGTTCAGCGTGAGAAAGAAGCACACGAGGGTATGAGTACAAGGAAGGGGAACCGACGGGGGTCATCTTGGAGGCAGCTCACCACACCATCCTTCAAATATTCTCCGAAACAAGGTGAATACATACAAGGGTCAAGCATGGGGGTGGGAGCAGAGAGAAGCCTTAGATAACTTTATTGTAAGTGTAACTTTATGTCCATTCACAGTTTATCTTATGGACTAATGGTCTGTAAGGCAACACAGACACCATACTTTGGTGCGGTGAGGGACAGGTAATGAAAAGAAGAAAGATTAATTATTTGAAGTGTCAACTGGTCTTAGCAAACTGATGAAGTTGTTATAAACAAAGAAGAGTAACAGTGGATGTTATGTTGTTATTTTATAAGAGAAAAATTATACTGAATGTATTAACTAGACATTTTTGGTTTCCAGTGTCAGAAAATTAAAATTAAATTGTCTTAGGGGAAAAGGTGGGGGGACCTATGTATACCAACCCATATAACTAAACAGTTTTGGTGAATGGTAGAGTGGTAGGGGGTAAGCCTGGCTGCAAGTACAGCTGGATTCAGGCTCAATTTCTCTCTCTCTCTCTCCTTTCCTCCCTCCCTTTCTGTCTCTTTCTTTCTTAGAGACTCCCATACCTTAGCTGCAAGGGAGGCTGGGAAAGTGGATATTTGTCATTTTTGTCCTCAGTGGTGTAGACAGCCTCTGCCTCATAATTTGAGGGATTCTTCAACAACAACATCAAGTTGGCACAAGCTGCTGCCTAAGGATTTCCTTAAATAATGACTTTAGAATGCCTCCCTTTCGCAGCAGAGTTCATTGGGTATACAGACATCCACTTCCAACCACCTTCTCTTGTGTTCCTTTCACTATTGAGAAGGGAAAAAGAAATCTTTTTCTTAGTCTGCTGTAAATGTAGGTGTGGTCATAGCTTCAGGTTTCTAGGAAAGAGAGAAAAGGTGCAGCTGACCTTCACCTCTTCCTCCACCTTGTGCACATACATCACTGACATTACATCTGGAGCTGCAGATCCCATTTAGGCACCACAAGACAAAAATTGGGACACCGAAGGCAGCAGAAGTAAGAAGAGCAGAGCTAGGTCCCTGGTAGTGCCAATGAGCAACTCAACTGATGCTACCAACCAACCAATCACCCTTAGACTTCCTGTTATGAGAGGCAAACAAACCTCTATTGAACTAAGCCATCTTTAAGGCAGATAGATGCTTTAACTGAACAGATGGAGTCCAAGGATAGAAACTAAAATAAAACCATCAAACTGACCCAAGCACAGGGGTCAGGCATGATGGGAGGTGGCTTTCCTAAGGTGTGAGCCCTTCCATCCCCACCCCCCATCTCAGCATTCAGCCAGAAGCTGCTTGTCCAAAGAATAGCATCCCCTGTGACCCAGAAAAAACTAAAGGGGCCCACTCACAACAGTCCTGGGAGCTGTGTTGATGCTGCACATGCAGATTCACAGAAGCAATCCTGTAACATCTTAAGAGCTAAAAGACGGGGAGAGCTCACAACCTGTCTCAGAAAGCATTCCCCCAAGGTCTGGAAGGAAAGAATGGATTGAGCATAAGTGATTAGAATCAACTCATGATGCATCCTTTTATCATTTTATCCAACCCACATGCTCAGGCAATTATAGCTGGGGCAGTACTTGTCACAGGAGAAGAATAACAGTATGTGAAATGTTGATGTCTTGAGGAAGAGTTGGCTATCTAGATATCATGGGGCAAAGCTGAGCATGACTTAGCAAAGCAGTGCATTTATAAACATTATCGAAAGTCTGAGAAGAAGAAGTGGTTCCCAAGACAGCATTTAAAACCCCGAGATGACCTGGCCTCACACAGAACCTTCATGGAACACCGAGGAGCAGCCCTGAGTTTAAAAAAAGATAGGAGGATCTGGGGGAGGACACAGGAAAAACAATAAAGATGACCAGGTTTGCAAAATATCTAATTTTTTTAAAGGCTAAAAGAATTGTGTTTATTGTGCCCAGAGAAAAGGAGGCCATTTTCTCACTTTAATAATCACCTTCAAGCTCAGGATGTGCTGTATTAATAAAATCAGAACGATGTTCAATTTGACTCCTTTTCCTCAGGAGTCAGAACTTCACACACACACACACTCGGGTGTGTGTCTGCTGTTTTGCTTCCTTGAGAAAATGAGTCTGTCCTCCTTGGGAAAGGGTGACTCACCAAGATGTAATGAAAGCTTCTCGTCTCACCTACGGGAGAGTTTCTAAGAAATTAAGCCTGTGTTTCTAAGACATGGCCCTGCTTTATTTAGAGAGAGTGGGGAGCAGAGAGTCACCATGTTTTATGTGCTCTGCACCCCTAAGGATAACAGTCTAATGAGGAACGGCATGAGACATGGAAGGGGCCGGAAAAGAGAAGGGGGAGATAGGAGTGTGTCTGATCTGTCCCTGACCCACCACATAGCAGACTCTGGGCCTGGAACATGGGACCCTGAGAGGGAAACCCTGGGAAGGTCCAGAAGCCCCACAGAACTAACTCCCGCGCTGTGTGGCCTGGGGTCAACCCAACAGAGCCCCACGGGCCAAGAACCCACTACCGCTCGAACCTCAGGATCCCTCCTGGCAAGCGGCTCACCATTCGGGGAGTGGGACGGATGGTCCTCAGGTTTGAGTCCACACACACCAATAATTTAGTCTCCCTCTGAGGACTCACGATTACAGCACCCCACAGCCAAGGCCCTGGGGGCCATACCAGATGGGGCAGGAGCCCCTCTCATCCATGACACTGAAACTGGCCTGGGACAGCAAGAGCTGGAACAAGGGAAAGAGAATTCCCCTGAGACAGGATAAATGAGGAACTCCTATTACGACAATGTAACCTATGGTCGTAGACTGAGACATGGAGGAGTTTACTGATTTGCTCAGGTCTCACTATTCAAAATTTATAGAAGAAAAATGTGAACCCAGTCATGTGACTTGTAGAGAGTTTACCGAGTTATCTAGCATGACAAAGCTTGTTATCTGCAACTGATGGGACGGGTTGGAAGAGACTATATTTGTTATAAAATAAAGCTTTTTATTAAAAATATAACTGGAAAAATGTAACCTATGAATTTAGGCTAAACATGAAGAAATTTCTGCTGATAAGCACTGTCAAACATAAATGTGCATCACAGATACAAGTTATTTCTTGTGGAAAGTCTTTAAAACAGCCTGCAGGGTCAGTTAATCCTACCACTTGGCAATGAGAAACCTAGATGGTTTCTTCTAGGGTTATTTCCTCATAAATCCTTCTTTAGACCAAAGAAGTATTATGTATTTATATTTTAGTTCCTTCCAAAAAAGATTTGGGATGACTTATAAGAATACACATAATATTACAAAAATTTAGAATACAAAAGTGTTATAATGAAAGAAATATTCAAGTGCAGTGGTAAAACAAGATTTTTTTTTTTTTAAAGTAAGGAAACAGGATGGCTTTTGCTTTGCTGGGAGAGGAAAATCACGCCAATACATGTAGCCTGTCGATGTGTGGCGGTCAGTCCGCTGCAATGGAGCAACCCTGAGAGGTCAGCGAACTTGGGCAAACCGTCTGCAGCGCTCGGGAAGCACTTTCTCCCTGATAGAACGCACAGAACTCCAGTGCTCCCAGAGAGCCGCCGATCGAGCCGCTGAGACACCAGCCTCCTGTTTGGTCTATGAATGAAAAAGGAAACCCAGAGATCCACGCCGCGTGGCATGGTCCTCAGTTCCCAGCACGGTCAGTCTGGGCCGTGGGAGGCCGCCCAACACACTCACAGGTTCGCTGTTTCTCACCTGCCTTCCTCTCTTCATCTGTGTCACTCTTTCAGAGAGAGGCCCTGATCAACAGCCTGCTTCAAAATGCAGGCAAATTGAGCTACAATAGATATTCAACAATCCCTTTATTTTTGTTAATAAAGGGAATGAATGAATGCACAATGAACCAGTAACAAGAAACTGAACTATAGGGGTGTTCATTGCTAAACTAATCTACCATAAAGGGCAGTAGAAAACCAGGGGTTGGCTTTCCTGGGCTGGCGTTCATATAGTAGAGGGTCACCTCAGATCTTTCCTTCCCTTTCTCCACATCGTGTCTGCAGCAGCCCCTCTCCCCGCAGCAGCCCCCAGCGGTGAGCTGACCACCAGGTGCTCCCTGGTGCCTGCTCCTCAGGAACCCCCACTGCAATAGTCCTCATTTGAAATGCTTCTCTCTTTCCTTCTAATCATCTCATCCCTGCTCCCTTTTTCAAGACTGATTCCTTTCACAAAATCTCCTTATTGTCCAAAGTCACTTAGACTTTTCACTGAATTCTTATAGCATCTAGTCACTTCCTCACAATTTAACTCACTCAGCTATTGCCTTGAGCTTGTCCTCAGTTGTTTCATTTGTACGTCTTCTTTTCCCCAAAGCATCAGGGTTGGATCTCCAGGACCAGACAGCTGCCCGAGTGTTTTGATTCGGCCCATTTGATCAGGCCCAGCAGACCCCGCACTTGGCCAGGAACTGGACACTGAAGTGACGAAGAATCCTATGGAGGAATGTGCTTAGGAAACAGGGAGTGGCATATGAAGTCATCTCCCGTCTTCTTCCCCACCCCGCCCCTTCTCTTTACTGTGAATATTAAGTGCCTGATCCCTTTAATGTCCATGTTCAGTGGCCCAAACGGCAGCAAACCCAGCAGGAGCGCAGCGCTGCCATTCTCTGTGGCCCTGATGTGTCGGGAGGGTGACAGGGGCTGAGAATTTCATGTAGTTACTTTGCAGGAACATCACCAGTCTCGCCTCTTGGTCCCGCATCACTGAGAACAATGCTGCCCTACAGAAGACTCATGTCCCGTTGGTCAATGTCCCCGTCCTTTTGCTGTGGGTTTTTAATGATTTCACAGTACAGTATCTTTTATACCTCAATCTCAGGCATGTGCTCTATAGCAAAAGAAGTTAATTAGTTACCTGCCTAGAAAATGTCAGTATTCTGAGAGTGGGTGGCTTTTGGAAAGAAAATTTAATAAGAGGATGTAGAAGGTTAGGTCTTTTTCAAAGAGTATTAGCTCTGATTTAAAATAAAATCTGCTCGTCATTACTATTAGGTGTATCTTTGTCTCCTCCAGAAAATGGACATTTTTGATTTTCAAAGTTTAGTTTCAAACTGTTATGTACTATGTAGCTTTTCAACCTCTAATTTTTTTCCCCTTTGATTCACTAAAAGTCGAGGCTTTTGTAAAGGTTTATATTAGTTTCCCCCTCCTTGGAAATACAGACCTCTAAGAGATGCTTTAGAAAGGAGAACTACAGAATTTCTGCTCAAAAAAAAAAAAAATACAGATACGAACTCTACTTGTTTCGTACCTCCAGAAAACAGTGACGTATGATCCTTAGGCGTAAAAGAGACATTCAGCTCCCGAGTCCTTCCTGAGCTTCAGCCACGGGACGGGACCCCTCAGTGTGCCACAACCGCGGCTGCGCAGCCATCCGGATCCATAGCACCTTCCCTCTTTCCTTCCTCTGACAATAAAAAAAAGAGTGTCCTTTGCAACCACGGGCCAGTCCCTCCTCACACATTCTAAACCCTGCTTTTTCTTCCTTCTCGGAGACCGCGCTCCGGCCGCTGTGTCTCCAACCTCTCCCTCACTAACGTTTGCTTTCTGCCAACATCCTAACATAATAAATGTACTCTATTTAAAATAAAACAACACAAAACAAGCTACTTCCCCCCTTTCACTTTCTTCTCTTCTTCTCTGTGCACAACCTCATCCACCCAGTTGCAGGTCCCTGTAACCTCCGACCTCTCCTTGACCCCGACCATCCTGTGTCGCCTCTGCTTGCCCACCTCACGAGACATCTCAGGTTTCTGCAGAACTGTACTTGTGACCTTCGTCCCACGGCTGCCCCTCCTGTGTTCACTGTCTCAGGGAATGACACCACCTATGTATTCAAGCCAGAGGCCTGAAACTACTTTTTCAATTAAATTTATTGGGGTGACGCTGGTTATTAAGATCATATAGGTTTCAGGAGCACAATTCCCTGAACCATCATCTGTATGCTGCACTGTGTGTCCACCACCCAAAGTCTAATCTTCTTCCGTCCACCCTGAACATGCCCAATCTCTAACGAAAGGCATCTTTGCCACAGACCTCTCTTTCACCTTCCACCCTCCGACACTCACCGAGTGTCACACATTCTACCTTCTTTTTTCTCCCTTTTTATTATTGTTCTTCAAGTACAGTTGTCTCCATTTTCTTCCCACCACTCCCACCCACCCTGGCCATCCCCACCTTCCACCCTCGATCCTACCCCACTTTGGCTTTGTCCATGTGGTTGGGGGGGGGGAGAAGGGTCATCAAGGATCATTCTACTTTCTTAACATACTTCAAATCAATTCGCTTCTCCCCATCTACTGCTAAGAAAGGAGCTGCCGGAATCTTCTCATCATTCTGTAATAGCCCCTGAAACAGATACTGTGTGGCATTTCTTCATTGTCTTGTAATTGGGAACTGGGACCCAGGATGAGGACTTAAAGATATAAAGTTCTTTTTATGACAGAAAGAGCCACAAATAATTGAGGGCTAGATATCCCCTCCAGTTATTCAGTGATATTTGAATTGATTCTGCTACACCCAACCTGGTTTTAAAAACTGCTTATTAGTAGCAAGTACCAGGAACACCTGAGTGCCTAATTTTTACAAGTATACAATCACAGTCTTACAGTCATGTGATGACACTGGGGACACCAAGGATCTCAGGTAAAAGATTGTTCCTAAGGACCCTCTTACCTGGAGGAGAGCCAGGACTATTTTCCCCCCAGAGCAATACGTCTCTTCCAAACTCATCTACACACTGCAGTCAACTGGAGAGTTGTAAAAATACTGAGGACTAAGCACCACCTTTAAATATTCCTTTGTAATTAGCCCGAACCTTAGGATTTTTAGCAGCTCTCGGGTGATTCTAATGTACAACCAAGACTGAGAACATTTGTCCTAGAGGAGGCAGATGTCTGATGCCATGCCTTAGGACCAACTGCATCTGAAAAGCAATTCAAAGCCTGATCACTTTCCTGGATCAGTGCAGGCTTCATGCTGAGGAAATCTGCTTCGAAGAGCCAATCCATCTTCAAGGCAATACTTTGCAGCCAAATAACTGTCTAACTGAGAACAGCCACAGAAGTGACGGAAACGGTGGCATTCCCGCGCTGCTAGAGATGAGTTGTCACAAACCCTCCACCCGCTCTCATTTTTAAGTATCTATTTGATTGGGTGGCATCCCCAGGATTTATTTTTTTTAATTAAGAACTTGCTCCAAATATCAATAAAGATTTCCTGACCCCCACCTTAAAATAGATTCTTTAAATCTAAGAATAGAATTATTTGGATGAAAATTGATCACCGGAATACTTTAAAGAAAGAAGAGCAGCTGTGTGAAGTAAAAGGAAACTTGCAAACGCAGGGCATCTCAGGAGGCTACAAAAATAATCCAGTCGTCAGCTAAGGACATGGTTTGATAAAGTCCTCAGGCTCTCCTTCCATCTCACTTCATGATTTTTTTAATGTCAGTGCCATCTGTTATAATGAGCAGTGTGGAAAACGTTTAATGTCTCAATAATTTAATCAATTTGCCTGTCCTCTGACGTGATTAGAATATTTTCTAGACGGGGCTGACGTCCCACCAGGGCACAGGGCTCTCACTGCAGCCGTAATTTCCTGGTGGCGTCCGCTCTAGCCGGTGATTTCCTGTGTCACACCATGTCAACATTTTTCTTTAACCCAGGATCAGAGCTATGCAGGCGAACCAATGCTCCATAAAATAAAATAAACCAAATAAAATTAAACAAGAACTGCTTTACATCTGTAGTGGGCAGAATGATGACCACTTCCCAGAACTTGCAAATATTCTATTATAAAAGAGTGAACATCACTTCATATGGCAAATGATGTGGTCGAGTGAAGGGTCTTAAAAGGAGAAGCTTATCCTGGCCTTGCTGGGCGGCCCTCCATGTAATCAGCCGTACCCTTGTGAGAGCACGACTGTGGCAGTTTTGAGCAGCGATTTGGGGGGCTTTGTGAGGCAGATGTCTACGGAGAGCTCAGAGGAGGCTGGGCCACGCTTCCAAGGAAAGGTGAGGCGGAAGCCCCACTATCACTGCACCGACCTACCCAATCTCTGGAGATGAGGGACAGGCAGAAATAAACTTCAAGGTAGTCAAGAGTGATTCAGCTTACACACTTCTGCTTTTTATTATTATCTAGGCTGGCAGAAGTGATACAGACTTGAGCAATTGTTTGGGGACCTTATCAATGAAAACAACTATTGTCTCTTTTATTTCATAGAAAAGCTTTTAACTGAATTCCTCAAATCTTTTTTCAGCTTAGATGCATCTTGCAAGATCTAGTAAAAGTGAGGATGAAGGAAAATTTTCCTTAAATCTCTTCACTCTCCATAATCCTGAAGTTTAAATGAGCTCCTTTTGCTTGTCTGTTGGCTGCAAAGAGAATAGAGCTACAGCTGTTCACACTTCGTGCCGACTTGGCTGATGTTCAGAGCCCCTTCTTCCCCTCTTTTGGCCAGAAGGCAAGCAGACGGAACGAATAATCTCAAGGCAGTGAAGCATGCCGGTGGATAGTGGATGGCCTCAGCTGTAACTGAGCAGGTTTCAAGGAAAAACACTCCTCGGTGCTCATTCTGATTTGTAATTTTCTCCCCAAAGTGCATCATCCCAATCAAGCAATGTAAACTTGACACTAAAGCTGCAGAAATAAAATAGGTGAGACAATATATCCAATCCCTGTTCTCACCTCCCACCCTTTGGTCCCCAGTATAAGGAGGGGACTTTTGTCAGACATGGCTCTATAGTCTCTTGCCAAAGTCAAGTTTATTCAAGACCACGATTGGACTTTTTTCTGTAAAAGAAGGGCAATAAGGAACATCCTTCATCTCGCCTTCACTCTAATGTCCATTCCCAAATTCTGCTGTTAATAGGACCAAGCACGGGTTTCTAAACAAGATCTATCGTCAAAGTCAAGTGGGGAACGTTTTAGACACAGAGATTCCAGTGATACCTCAGACCTACTGACCAATCTCAGGGAATCGTTTAAATTTTCCCGGGCAACCCTGAGCCTCACGCAGGTTTGGACACCACTGCCGTGGCACGTGTTGCTCGCTGCGGCGAAGTCCCAAGTGTCCACTCCAGTGCCATGGAGGACAGTAGAGATTCCAGATCTCACTCAGATAGAACTGAAGTTCTCCAGATACACGCTCCTCATTCTTCTTCACCCTCCCCTGCACCTCCAGCCTCAGGGCTGCCTGAGGGTTCATCACAACAATCCCACCACTGCCTTGAACAGATTACAGGAAGGAGGGTGAGGAAGTAAACAAAACATACATCCACAAGCCACATCGAAAGCATAGTAACAAAAGAAACAGACTCACAGATACACAGAGCATCCTGACGGCTGCCAGATGGAAGGTGGGTTGCAGGGAATTGATGGGAAAGGTGCAAGAATTAAGAAGTACAGGTTGGTGGTTACGGAATAGTCATGGGGATGTAAATCACAGCATAGGGAATGTAGTCAGTGACACTTAACAACTACGTATGGTGTCAGATGAGTAGGAGATTCATCCGGTTACATAATGTCTAGTCACTGGGTTGTACACCTGAGACTTATATAATATTGTATGTCAACTGTAATTGAAAAATAAAAAAAGTTATTTAAAAAAAACAAGCAAGATAAATAGAAACATTTTTATTATGTAGGTCACATGCTTTGTAAATTTATCCCATTTAATCCTCACAGAACTAAAAAGGTGGTTCATAATCATCAATTTGATTTTACCTCTGGGTGAAAATATTCAATACAATCTATTGAATGAGTATATTACAACCATTTGAGTTGTAAAACTAGGAAATAGACTCAAGCAGTCTGAATTCTGTAACCACTAAGCTATAGATACACAGAATGGGGCAGGGGAGTCAAACCAAGACATTTCCTGCTTGATGCAAGCTAGAGGAATAAGAAGAGACCAGCACATTTTCCTACCGATCAGACAGAAGGACAGGGGTAGGGGCATCTCCAAGAATCACAGGAGGGACTATCAGGCCCCCTAGTCACCCCCGTCTTCCAAATCTCAGGTCTGGCGAGCTCTGCTCCCCTTAGTCAGAGGACCTCATAAACCTGAATGCACCACAGGTGCCCTTCGAAGACGAAAGTGCACCAGGACACTGCAGGTGGGGCCCGGGCAGCAATGAGTGCCAGGCAACAGCAGCAGACATGACATCAGAGCCCTCTCCGTGGAGACACCGTGTGCCCCTGCGGAGCCCTCAGCGGGCTCCTCTCTGAGCCCGCTCACAACTGAATGGACAGTGAATGACATGATGAGTTATTAAAAGCAGGCATGTGAGGGAGATACTCAATCCATTCTTCAGGCACAGTAAAGGCGATGGATTTATCTCAGAAGATAAAGAGGTTGTATCTGAAGAATATGTGTCAGACCAGTCCTAATTTTAGGAATGGGTAAAAATTTCCATGGACAAAGAACTTGTTAAAATATGACTTGGAAGATGTGATGGTTATTAAGTTGAAATGCAGTATATGTGTGCATACCCTTTCTGTGCTGAAACTCATTTTCTTTGATGTTCCAATGCTTTTATTAAAATGACTCTTGACTAGAATTTCTGGAGACCTTGGGCCAGAAATACTCATGACATGGTAAAAATCCTGGGTTATTCATGGACATCACGATTCTTTTTGTTACCATTTCTAGTCTAAGACACAGGAAAATCCCCCCTTAGACACACCAGGGCAAGGTACGCATTCCTTGGAATGCAGAACTCAGCGTAGCGAAGGTGAGTTTCTTGGAAGGGGAGGAAAAATGCCTCTGCAGCCTTTCCCTAGTGAACTGCTGCATCTTACAGCAGGGACGGGTCCACATGTTTCCAGAAGAAACTGCAGCTAATCACCAACGTGCCTCATTCAAATGACTGTTTTTAAGGATAACATTCTAGTCCACAGGAAGCCATGCTCCCACGTCTCATTCAACAAGAGAAAGGCTTCTCTTAGTGATACTGTCTTTCATAATAACTCCAGTACAGAATTCTGCTAAAGGTACTCACTTCCCTTCAAAAATGAGAAAGAGAAGAAACAAAAAGGTGAAAGGGGAAGGAGGCTCTCATCTTTCCACACAACCCAGAAAAGCAGCAGCAACCCAAACGCGCCTTCATAAGGCAAACCTGTGTCCATTGGATGCAAGTCCCTCTCCACCAAATAAGCCTGCTGTGCTGCCCTCTGCTGGAAGGTCAACTCACCACTCCGCTTGGTGGGGTTTGGGTCCAGCCATGACTCAGAGTTGACAAGACTGGGAAGTCTCCTGCTCCCTTGCCCTGTCACTCATAACCGCTGCCTTTCCAGTAGGCATAATGTGATCAGATGTGCTACCCTCTTAAGCACGACTTCGCCATTTATGGTTGAGATGCTCCAAGTTTCATTGCGACCCAAGGGGCAAATCCCTCACGCGCAGCTGCTGGCTGACAATCCCCTCATTCTCTAGTTTATGCTCATTTGTTACAAGATAGAAATAGCTAAATAACTTAGGGGTTTCTGACACCCCTTCACGGGTGCTGCTGAGACTGAGGGTGTGTTGAGGGAAGGAGACTGCCCTCCAGCCTCAAAGGTTAGAGCCTAGAGTTCTTGCTTTCTTAAATAGTGGCAAATTAATAACTAATTCCAACAGCAATCCACACGGCATTTCTTTCCTATAATGAACAATGGTTCATTATTTCAGACAAAAAAAAAACCCCTGTAATAAATCAAATTATTTCTTAAGACAAAATACTATAAAAATAATAAGAATAGGAAGTAGTTGTCTCTCAAATTGCTGTATTTCCAAAGGATTGTGCTATATAATTTCTGGGGAAATAGTCATTCTCTCTAAATTGCACTTCATTTTTTTCTGTCCTTGAGGAAAGGTAAGTTGGAGTGCAATTAATCACAAGAACTTAACCGGTGCCAGCAGTCCCCTGGGCAGTCCCCAGGATCTGTCCCTTGCTTCAACAGTGATTGGATGAATGGCCCAGGGACGCCCCTTCTTCCAGCCTCCGACCACCGTCCCACCTCTTTTCCAGTCACCACCTTCAGAACTACCTCAGCCATCCTCAGCCTCCGGCTGAGACCAGCCAACACCACTTTTTTTTTTTAGCTTAACTGCTTATTGCCAAACAACCACGAGCTCCCAAATTCATCAGAATTATTCCATGAAGGTGGAGGCTGCCATCAACTGCTTGGTCAACCGGCAGGCCTCCCACACCTACCTCTCTCTGGGCTTCCATTTCCACTAGGACAGCGTGGCTTTGCAGGGTGTGGGCCACTTCTTCCAAGAATTGGCTATGACGTACAAGGGGCCAAGCATCTCTTAAAAATACAAAATCAGTGCAGTGGCCGAATTCTCTTCCAGGATGTGCAGAACCTTCCCCAAATGAGTGGGGCCAAACTCAGGACGTCATGGAAGCCGCTGTGGCCTTGGAGAAGAACCTAAACCAGGCCCTTTTGGATCCATAGGCCCCCGATTCTATCTTCACAGACCTTCAAGCTCTCCTGGAGAATCACTTCCTGGGTGAGGAGGTGAAACTCATCAAGAAGGTGGGCAACCACCTGACAACCTCTGCAGGCCAGCTGGGCCCCCCAGGCTGGGCTGGGTGAGTGTCACTTCAAAGGCTTTCCCTCAAGCACAAGCAGGAGCCTTTGGGGCCCAGAGGCCTTTGAGGGGCCCCTCTGCACCCCCTGGTGTCTGGCTTTCACCTGAGCCTCTCTCTGTAACCAGTAGTAGCCTTTTAACCACCCTGGAACCTCTCCCATTTCTTGTATCAAATGGAAACAATAAAGCTTTTTGCAGGGGAAAAAAAGAATTTAGCAGATCCTCAATTTAGTTATAAATACTGCCTTACCCCTGCCTTGCCAAAATCACCAGCCAGGTGTCAGACTCCGGCTGTTTCTCCAAAGTTTCAGTCAATGCCTCTTTCCTGCATTTCATTCTAATTTTGTTGTGCACCTGTAAGCAAATCTACCTGTCCAGGTATGGCGCCTTTCTTCCCAGTGCCACATCCTCTAACCACTCCTGAGTGTTTCTACTTGGATGGTAGCAATGACTACCATTTTGGAGCTTTTATCTATCGATAATTAGCATCTTTAATCCCTAAAACTACACTGGAGTAATTATTACTCACCCCTTGTAACTGAGGGTCAGAGAAGTTAATGACTTACCGAAAGTCACATCAATTGCAAAAAAAAAATGTCAAACTGGGAATAGAACACAAAGATTTCAGACACCAAAACCTACACTCTTTACCGCACATTGGACGGTCTCAAAGGCAGGAAGGAGTTCCTCATTAGAAGTCGAACTCACCCTTCCTGCCACAACTTCGCCATTGCCAGTAGTAGTATCACCATTTCCTTTAGTTACTTTGCTTGCTTGCTTTCTGACTTGCATCACACATTTCACCATCTAGTAAGTGCTGAAGAAATTTGGTCCACAATGTCTCCCAGATTCAGGGTTCTCCAAACATCATCATCCTGGTACAAGCTTTCTGCACGTGTGATACATGTTCTGAGAACAATCTCTTAATAATCTTTTTACCTCCAATCTTCATGCATCAAACCACGCTTCACAGGTCTGGGCTATTTTTTAAAATATGCCTACAGAATGTATAGGGCCTAATTTTATATTTCGTCAGTCAGTAAGTAGTACCACTCTAGTATCTATCCAGGTCTTATATTTACAAGCTATTGGAAATCCCCCCACAATGGAGGTGATTGGTCATCAATACAACCCCAGGAAGATGCAGATGGCAAAGGGATGTAAGTGAATGACAGCCAGGAAAGATTTTGGAGTCCAAGGATCTCTCCCTAGTGGACACTAAGATCCCCATTTGGGATATTTAATTTGGGACATTGAAACATCTTTCTCTTTACAGTAAAGAAGCCAAAACAGCTTCTAAAACCTTTACCTGAACAGCTATTAGACTTCAGGGAGAGAAAAGGAGAGGGCTACAGCTCTTTCTCTCAACAGAAAGATGGATTGCTAGGTGTCTCCCTCTGGCTTCCCCTGGAAGCAAAGCCTGAGACAAGGGCTTGGCTGCAGGTGTTCGGCTGGGGGAGCAGTGTGAGGAGGCGGGGCTGAGGAAGGAGAGAGAGTGGCAAACCAACACCAGGGTCTGTGATCGAGGAGCTGCTGTGGGCAGAGGGGCTGCTCCCCAGGACCTCCGAGAAGCGCACGGAATGCACCCGCATTCTCCATCTGAGCACAGGGGCTGGCATCGGCCCATTGGCTCCCACTCCCCCCTGGCAAGGGCTGCCCAGGGGGACATTGACTCCCTGGCACTTCCAGGCCCAACTGGCGGGAAGACACACTGTCCTCTTCAGGTTGGAGAAAGTTCTGAGGTGGAAACAGAGTATCTTGACTAACCTGATTATATCAAACATGTTGTAAAATATCCCATATAAAATGTAATTGTGTGCCTTAAAATGTAAAAAAGTATATATGGTTTTGTTTTTAAAAGTACTATCAATTTTGATACTGTAATTTTTGTTTCATCTTTTTTAACTGATCTTTTTAAGTCCTAAATATTTTTTCAAGGTTTCAAATATTTTAGCCTGATGGATAAAACAGCCTTGAAACTCCCTCAAAAACTGTTCAATAGAAACAAGTAGCCACAGTTCTACTGCAAACCCTACCCTTTAAGCAGCTGCAAATAGGTACTGAGAATTGGTATTCTCTGAAATTGGTATTACAAGCCTTAACACCAGGCAGCAGCCATTCCCAGTGCACACAGGAGTGAAACAGGAACAGTGCAGGCCAAGAAGAAAATGAGCAGAGAAGTGAAATAATAAGAGCAGAACAGAATAGAGAGCAGACCAGAAGAGAGAGATTTCTGGCAATTTCACCTAGTAAAGACTCAATAATTTCCCAGTATAATGAAATTATAAGTGACTGTCAGAACCATAGGAAATTGACAGCATCATCATAATCCACTTAGCTATTTCTTTAACTGTTCAAAATTCTGATTCCAATGCAGGTTTTTATTTTCAAATTAATTTTTTTGGTTTTCTTTATGAAATCCAGGTCAGGAGCCTTTCCAGACATTGGTAAAGAAAGCTGACCATTGTAAAAATGTGTTCTCCAAAGTAAATGAACAAAGCAAGATATCATCTACAAAATACTGCCGTGGCAAGGCTTTTCTGCTCTGCTTCTGTTTCTTAATATACTCAGACCGAGGACCTTGGACTGTCTTCACTCTCTCTCCAGGTCATAGGCCTCTCCAGCACTCTCTCATGCGCCACCGTCCCCAGAAGAGCTTGAGAGAATCATTAACCGTCTTTAAATAAATAAGTCACCAGTGGTACACAGCCACAACTCTGTGACACAGAACAGCCCAAGTGAAAAAGGCACAGTTGAAAAACATGCCTGATACAGAAATTTTCCCTGGAGATTTTCATTAAAGATTATATTCAAAACTGCTCTTTATTTCCCCTGTCTTGGACCCTTAACCATTACAGATATAGCCTTTCATCCAAAACAATAACAGTCTGTTAAAGCAGAAAATCAATTTCAAAAAACACTGCCCTAAGTCTTTGAAAAACCCTGAACTGTAAGAGGGTCAGGTTTTTAACCAAGAACCAGAGGTGTTAAGCCAACATGCTATGTGATGTGCATCGTGTCAGGCTACTCAATGGAAATTCAGTGGGGCAAACTAGACTTTCTATCAGGTTTCAAATTCCAATGTCCTCTTTTCTGACAAGTACAAATTGTCTATATTTCAGGTGTATACCTGATGCTTTGATGTATTTAAACATTGTGAAATAATGATCATAATCAAGCTAACTACCATATCTATCGCCTAGCTTAACTACCACTTTCTTCTTTGTGTCTGTGTGTGGAGGGGAACAAAGACCTACCCTCTTAGAGAACGTCAAGCATACAGTACAGTGTTGTTGACTGCAGTCACATCATTGCACATGAGATCTCCAGAACTTAGTTATCTGCACAACTGAAACTTTGTACATTTGACCAGCTTCTTCCCCTGTCGTCCTTCCTCCATCCCCTGCCAACCACCGTTCTACCGTCTGTTTCTATGAACCTGACTGTTTTAGATTTTAGACATAAGTGACAACAAGCACTATTTTTTTTCCCTGTGTCTGGCTTATTTTACTTAGCATAACATCCTACAGGTTCATCCAATTGTTGCAAGAGGCAGGATTTCATTGTTTTTAAGACTAAATAATGACCCATTATATTATTTTCTTTACCCTTTTATCCACCTACAGGCAGTTTGGGTGTTTCCATGTCTTGACTATTGAGAATGATGTTGCAATGAACATAGGGGTGCAAATCTCTCTCCAAGATCCTGATTTCATTTCCTGTGGAAATATTCCTAGACCTGGGATGGCTGGATCGTCTGGTAGTTTTATCTTGTAATTGCTTGTCTTTTTGATAACAGCCATTCCAGCAGGTACGGGGTGACACCTCACTGTGATTTTAATTTACATTTCCCTAATAATTAGAAGTGTTAGCACCTTTTTATGTGCTTGGTGACCGTTTGCATGTCTTCTTTGGAAAATGTCTATTCAGGTGGTTCTTTGCCCATTTTCTATTTTTTTTTTGTTGTTGTTGTTATTGCGTTACATTAGTTCCTTGTATCTTTTTGGACATTAACTCTTATCGTATAAATGGTTTGCAAATATTTTTCTCCCATTCTATTGGTTGCTTTTTCATTTTGTCAATTGTTGATTATTTCCTTGGCTGTGCAGAAGCTTCTAAGTTTGATACAATTCCATTTGTTTATTTTTGCCTTTGTTGTATGTGCCCTTGTTGTGTCCAAAAGTAATTGCCCAGACCAATGCCAAGGAGCTTATATTCTACAGGAGGAAATAAACAAGAAGCGGCAAACACAATAGATAAAAAATATATAACACATATTAGAAGATGGTAACATTGAAAAGGAAAAGAAAAACTAAGCAAGAAGGATTAGGAGGGCCAGGGAGTAGAGCATATGAAATTTTAAATAGTATGGCCAGAATAATCCTCATTAAAACACAGACTTCTGAGAAAAAGACTTGAAAGAAAAGGAGAAAACATTTTAAATTTAAAAGTTTCTATTTTCCAAAAAACACAATTATCTCAAATAAAAAAATAGAGATGGTATACCATTTTGAAGTGATGGCCAGAAGACCAAAGGATAAATAATTTAGAAAAAGTATAAATTGTCCTTTTGAGACTGGGTTTTATTCACATTTGAGTCCATCCTAAGGGAAATACATCTAAGAAGACAGAAAATAAATAGCCATAACTCTGGCACACATCGCTCAAGATAATTCTGATTGCAAAAAGCTTTTGTGGATTCCTTTTTATCTTTAAACGTTCAATCAGATGGAAAAGAAGATCAAGTTTCAGGATCTCAGCTAGTAAACCCCCCACACTTTGTAATATACAAAATATAGAAAGGTTGAATTTTGAAATGTTATGATTTTTCGTGTATAAATTAAAATGTTATCGACCCTGATAGCTCAGTTCAGGCTGCGGTGCCCCGGAAGATACGTTGTTTATAAAAGCGTTGAACTCGTGGAGTATTTGGAGAGATGCTGCTCTGTTCCTAGTAAAATGCTGTTTTAATAATATTTTCAGGATGTTCTGGGATTAGCAAATTTTTGAGAGCATGGACCATAGCTTTTAATGCTTAGTATGACATAATCTATAGTTCTTTGACATAGTAGGCCCTCAGTAAATATTTGTTGACTAATATGTACAAATATATAGACAGGTAAATGCGTACATCATTTGCTTTTTTATTTCATTTGGCAAGTTGAAGAAGTATCAGAAAGACCTACTTAAATAGAGCTAATCATTACAATAGTCTTCACATTGAACCAAAATGTCCCTGTGAACTCTATCCATTGACTTAATTCTGCCTTCCATTGTGAATAAAACCAATGAATGCAACTATTTTATTTTTTTATTGAGAGTCGTCTGGGTTCTAATAGAAGGCTTTGCATATGTTACTTCATTCAAACACCAAATCTCACACTAATTCCTATGTAAATGGGTAAGTTAGGCGTCAAAAAGGAAGCAACTTTTTTGAAATTTTAAAATAAGATTGTAACATTAGAAGTCAGTCTTTTGAATTCCCTTTTCTTCCCCTTATTTTACTACCTAATGCAACAGTAATGGCATCTTTGGTGCTTCATCTGACAGCCCAAGAGCTGCTTTTCCCTCCTGAGTGGAGTCTGGGACTGAGGCTGCAGCCCGCGGCTGGCTGAGGACACCATGTACCCACTAGTCATCGCCTGACTCAGAGAACAATAGCAACAATAGCACGACGGGGACAAAGCACCCTTTCCGCCTTCTCCTCTTGATTCAAGGTGTCACATGTACAAAATCCAAACAGTAATTTCAAATGAAGTTAATATAAGGGGAACATGACAAGAAAAAAATCCCTTTCAAATATTTTAACTTCCTCCTTATTGCTAGCCATTATCTTAGCTCTGGTACAATTAGTTCCTCTAATAACGTCAAAATTAAAATAAAGCTTTGTCCATAAAATGTCCCAGAAAGAACATTCTGCAATATATTCAAATATTGAATCATTACACTGTACACCTGAAACCAATATAATGTTATTTCAATTTTTAAAGTCCCGTACATAACTCTAATAGTTTAAATACCGTTCAGCCTCGTATTATCCTGTAATCTTTTATATTTGAATAGTTCTTCACCAATTATAAAGCACTTTTTAGACACATGGTATAGACTCTGAGAGTTGGAAAAGCATCTTAAAAAATTACTTAACTCAATCTCACAGTCTCCTCCACAACTTCATACACGTTGTTTTTCCGTGTTAGAGTTGAGAATGAGAGCCGGAGACGTCCACGCACTTGTCCAGATCACAGAGGCGGGGAGTGGGAGCGTCAGACCTCACGCCAGGCGCTGACCCTGGTGCCGCGGGCGCTCCTCTCCGTGGTGCCAACACGCAGTCTGTTACCCGCCTCAGGGAAGCTTCTGGCTCTCTCCCTCTGAGTGCCGGATATGGGTCATCATTGTGAATATGTATTATTCTTGCTTAAAACATGATACTTTTACACCCACAGAAAACAACTGTGGTGGGGATCAAGCAGAGTAAGTAAGTAAATGAATTACCCTCACTGACACAGACAACAGTAAGGTGACTGCCAGAGGGAATAGGGGTGGGGGAGGTAGAGGAGGGTAAAGGGGGGATAAATGCTGATAGAAGGAGACTTGATTTTGGGTGGTGAACACACAATACAAATACAGATGGTGTGTTATAGAAGTGCACACTTGAAACCTTAAAATTTTATTAACCATTGGGGGAGGAGAGGGGAGAGGATGCAGATAACTGTAATGGAAAAACAATAAAGTAATTATTTAAAAAAATTTTTTATTAACCCATGTCACCTCATAAATTCAATTTAACTATTTTTTTTAAAAAAGAAAATAACTTTGTGTTCCCTTTTGTGCTTTATCTTGTTCTAAAATCCAACAGGTAATGATGATGGGAATGTGGCAAAAAGAACAAAAAAGTGTGATGAAACGTGTTGAGACTGAAAAGACTCTTGTTGAGAATTGAGACATAAGATCAAGTGACATTTTAAGTCTACCCTGTGCTGAACAGCTGTTATGTCTTTCACTGAATGCTACCCTGCAGGAAAACCCAGTCTGCTTAGGAGGAGGGGACCACGTGCAACTGGCGATTGAGACGGAAGGACTTGACCTTTAGGGGTCTACATACCCAGGTTTGAATCCCAGTTCAGTGACCTACCACCTGTGTGACCTTCACCTCTCTGTGCCTCAGTTTCCTCATCTGTAAACTGGCACTAATACCCACTTCATCTGATGTCTGACATACTCTCCATTTGCTCCAATTCATTCTTGGTTCTTCTCTGCCCCTTCTCTGCTGACCTGTAAGGCCCACATTACCCAGGCCCCAAAACCTGCACCCTGTCTGCTTCCAGCCAATGGGAGGAACTGTCAGGAGATGGGAAGGGAGGAAAGGAGGAGGAAGAGTGAGAACTGGGGGGAAATTATGCCTCCCACTCCCACCTTTCACAGGGACCTCTGGTGACTACAGTTCAGGCTGAGCAGATTCTCCTAACAGTTCCAACTCTGAATCAGCCAAGAATACTATTCTTCTCTTGGCCCTTTATGTCCGGAGCTGACAACGACTTTTCTACCGTGCTAGTTCCAGGACGCTACAGCGTTCGTTTCTTGTTGGTTCCCTTCATCCTGCTCACCCCTTCGTAAATAGTTCCTTCATAAAGCATGTCTTCAAATCTCCTAATGAATTATGCCACCTGTTTCCTGCCGGGACCAGAGTCGATTACAGCGCTCAATAAATACCAGGTATTATTACCATGAATCCTAAACTGTTCAATCTTTCCATGGAAAGATTTGAAATCTTGGAAAACATGGTCACAGATGAAGGGCAGAGAAGGTCGTGGGAGGTTCCTATAGAGAAGAGGCACTGAAGACAGAAGGATGATCTGGCTGCAACACCTGTGACCCTATCGATCGCCAGGGCCAGGGCTGACTCGTCCATCTGCCTGGTGAGGCTGTCCCCTCCCTCACCACTGCATGTGCTTCCCTCCTGAAGCTGTGCGCCTGGCGGGAGAAGCAGACCGTCCTTGATGAAGACACATCTTCGCATCAAGAATATTAAAAGACTGTTCAAGCTCACATAACTGTGAAAGTGAGGGCTTAAACCTGACCTACCTGTCCCCCACATCTAGCTCATCCCACTAACATCCCAATGCTCTTCAGAGGCTCCAAAAGCCTTAAAATTTTGTAGAAGTATCAGCTCCAAATGTGATCAAAGTTACGACTTCCTCAAGAAATGCATCATATTGTGGTAAAGGATAGAAAGGATTTGGCACATTTTACTCTTTTTCACAAAGAGCCAGTAATCGATACTACCAAAAAAAAATCATTCTACTTAACGGGATTTACATTTCCTTATACTCAGAGGCTCAACAAATGCATGAGACCCAACTTCAGAATGTGACTCAAGCAAGAAAAGCCACCAAACAAATTCATTTAAAAAAGAAATCCAGAACAAAGGAAATAAGAAGAGATAGCAACCCTGGGAAGATGCGCAAGATAAAAATCTAATGATCTACACTAATGTGCAACATGTATCTTCAATGGGAATTTTGTAATTCTATTTTTTTCTGGAATATCAATATAACATTAATTAATGCAAGAAAGGAAAACCATTGTGTTAGAATGATGACTAGAAAATAGGAGACCATGGGAATTACTTGAGCATCCTAATAAACAGTTATAATATTTTCATTAGGTATATCAGCTAGAACATTGCTCTCACAGGAAACAGAAACTGAAATATTTGGTCTAAGCCCCGAGTAGAAAGACTTCTTAACAAAGCAAAGGAAAACTTGGATATATCTTTCATGCTGAAGTTCGTTTTAAGTATCTCACCACATCTTTAGACATTTCTGCCTAATAATTAATGTTCTATTCCTTGTGTTTCTTGTAGAAAACTGGTGAAACTTGCAGGAGAGTGGCAAAAAGTCAATACATACTGAAAACTAATCATCAGATAACTACATTATTTCCTTGATGTCTAATCTGCCTCATAAAAACTACTTGAACCTCTCCATGGCAATTCATTATTCATTCATTCACCTAACAAAACATTATGGAGCGCCTCAGAAGCGATATTGTTAAGAACTGAAGTTACAACGGCAAACAAAGCAGTGTCTGACCTCATGCACATGCAGTTCCCAGTCAGGTGGGGAAAAGGAACAGTAATCATCCAAAAGAATGAGCACGTAATTACATGCTGAGGTGACCGCAGTAAAAGACAGTAAGACAGTACTCCTGAGAGCAGGTCACCCAGGATCCTTACATAGACTGTTGAGTCAAGGAAAGGCAACTAGAGAAATGATGTGATCTCTTTGAAGAGAAAGTCAGGTTTAAGCATATAATTGAGAAGAGAGAAAAAAATCTTGGCAGAGATAAACAGCAAATGCAAAGGCCCAGAGGCAGGACAAGTGAACAGAAAGAGGCCCCAATGACAAAGTACAGGGAGCTACGGAATGAGAAATTAAAAAGGAAAGCAGGGGCCAAATCAGAGGAAGACTTGGGAAGTTTCTAGAACCAACCATTATATTAGATAATACTTCTTAAAAAGTTTTCAACCGAGTTAGCATTTATCAATGTAATCTATAACTTCATTTTTATAAACAGCAAAAACACAAATCATGTATCAATTAATATTAATGGAATAATTGGTCACTGGGACTTGGAGTCTAAAAACCTAGGCTCCTAGGAGCAATTGGGAGGTAGGAGCTGAAAAACATGAGATCTGCACTTTGTAAAGGTCACTGACTTGCATATAAAGAATGACTGGGAGAGGCAGAGGGTGTGGTGCACACTTAGGAAGCCACAGGGTCGTCTAGGAAAGAGGTATTTGCTCTCTTTGTCCCTTGGCTTTCTTATCTATAAAACACAGGGAGCTGAGTTGGATGATCTCTAAGGACTCTTTCTGTTAAAACCATCAGACAAAAAGAGGGGCATTTTGGTTAAGGATGGTTGTATTACAGCCCAAGGCACATGCCTAAAATGAAGTGAGAGCTTAGGGTGCTCAAAAGATAGATTTTCTATTATTCATGCCAGCATCAAATATGCTATAACAGCTAATATGTTTAATGCCTTGACCCTGTATCTTCCTCTGGCTACTGGTCCTTTCTCTCTGTTCCCTGTTGCAGGAAAACTTTGAAATAGAGCCCTCGTCGTAATTACAGGCTGGTGGGCATCATGGTGAGCCTGGAGCCTGTGACATAGTGTGCTTGGCTAGGAAAGAGTATATCCTTGGCTTAAAGCCCAGAATAATATTGTTTGAAGTGTTTCAAATTTCTACATGAAGTGGGGTGATAATGGTAGAAATTAAACACATTTGAGAAATAACTAGGGTGAGGGGAGTAATAGTCAAAGCTTTCAATGTACGAGGCACTGTTCTAACTGCTTTATAGGCACTAACTCAAGCCCCAAAACAAATGCTGTAAGATTTATTATCACTGTGGGACTTCCGCCAAGATGGCAGCGTAGGTGGTCACACTCGCTGCCCGCACATCCAGAATGTCTATACAATGAATGCAGTAGCGAAAAATTAAACAACCAGAACGGACAGAATCAAACTGAAGGGAAGTCCGACACCCAGGAGGTAGGAGAAGATGAACATCCAGGCCGGTAAGCGGGGCAGAAACGAGCGGAGGAAGCAGCGCTCACGGAGGGACTCACTCACGCCTCGACTTACGCGGCGAGTCAGGCCACCAGTGCCTGAACAGGGCGTGGCTCCAAACGACGGGTGAATCCCGCAAGCCAGCGACGCTGCCCGAGAGAGGCCAGGGCTGAGCCAGCAGAACCGAGTCTGGCAGAGGAGGCGGTGGGGAGCTGGGGAGTGGAGGAGTGACGGAAGCCGGCAGTGATCGAAGGCCGCCATTGCTTCCTCCCAGACCCCGCCCCCAGAGGCAACGTCATCCAAAAGGAGACCCAGGTTGCAGGCACCTGCCAGCTGACAAGTGCACCGAGATAAAAAGAATGAAAATGGCCAAAATGAAGGATCAGAACAAATTACAACTAATGAATGACAACATAGTCAACCTATCAGATAAGCAATTTAAAATGCTTGTAATCAAATTGTTAACAAAACTGGAAAATAGGTGGATGCAAATAGTTGAACAGATGAAGAATACGATAAGGATAATGGAGGAAGATTTACAGGGAACCAATAGGGAAAAAAAGGAGGTTGGATCTCAAACCAATGGGATGGACCAGAAGGAAGAAACAAGAATTCAAAAAAACGAGGAGGGACTCAGAAACCTCAGAGACATTTATAAAAGACCGAATATCCGGATCATAGGCGTCCCAGAAGGACAAGAGGAGCACCAAGAAATTGAACGTATTTTTGAACAGATAATGAAGGGAAACTTCCCAGATCTGGCAAAGGAAATAGGCTTCCTGGAAGTCCAAGAAGCTCAGAGAACCCCAAAGAAGCGGGACCCAAAGAGGAACACACCAAGGCACATCATAATTACATTACCCAAGGTCAAGAATAAGGAAAAAATCTTACAAGCACTAGAGAAAAGGAGACAGTTACCTACAAAGGAATCCCCATAAGACTGTCAGCGGATTTCTCAAAGGAGACCTTCCAAGCAAGAAGGGGCTGGAGAGAGATATTTCAAATCATGAAGAGCAAGGGACTACAACCAAGAATAATCTATCCAGCAAAACTTTCATTTAGAATGGAAGGGCAGATAAAGTGCTTCTCAGAGAA
>PVJI01004719.1:93503-105001 GCA_004026765.1 Micronycteris hirsuta | reverse complement strand
TTTGAGTCCCAGTTTCCTTATCTCTATTGGTTCCCTGCAGATCTCTCCTCATTTGTTCAAGCAAGTTCGTTAATTTTTCGTTGAATTCTGAAAGCATCCTTATTACAAGGGATTTGAATTGTGCATCTGATAGGTTGGCTATCTCTTGGTCGGTTAGCTCTGGGGTTTTGATCTGTCCCTTTCTTTGGGCCATTTTTTTCCCCCTCGGTGAACCTGTTACTGTAAGGGGGGCGGAGTCTTGGGGATCCCCTGTGCAGGGAAGTTCCCGGTAGTTGAGCTGGAACCGTAGCCTCTGGGGGCAGGGCCTGAGTGCACAATGGCACCTTCTCCGCTCTCCGCATCCACACCGCCTCCTGCAAGCACTTCGGGCCCTTCTGCGCTGACTCCGGGGGTCACTCCGGGGGTCGCTCCGGGGTCGGTGGATGAGCTGCCCAGCTCCAGTCCCCCGAGGGTCTCCCCAGCGAACTTTCCTATGAGGCCAGGTGTTCCTCCGGTCGCGGACTCCACCCCCTCACTTGCTCTCAATCTGCGCCGTTGGGTTGCGCCTTGCTTTCTTTCAGGTTCTCTCTGCACACGAATGCAGACCTGCTGAGTCCACCGGTCTCTCGGCCCTGCTGGGTCCGAATAAGCTGGGTGCAGACCGAGCTTCAGTCGGTCCCCGTCTGGGTATGCTTCAGCCCCGCGGGGACCGCCCCTCCAACCGTGGACCTGCCCTCTGCTCACCTGCTCGCCGCGGGGTCGCCAAGCGCTCTCCCTTCGCTCTGCACCTTCTGGCTCACCAAACTGGATGAATGTATCTTCTTTAATTCCTTGGTTGTCAGACTTCCTCTCAATATGATTTTCTGTCAGATCTGGCTGTGTTTGGATGTGTAGATTTCTTTTTTTTTTTTCCTTGTTTGGTTGTGCGAGGCGGTACGGTGCATTCACCTATGCCGCCATCTTAGGAAGTCCTGCTGTTCCATTTTTTTACCAACTCACACAAGTCTCTCGTGGCCCACCCTAACTGGAAACACAAAGAGGAGAATTCTAGGAATGTAGTTTAACCTAGCCAAGTTGTCAAATTACAAAGTCATTACATATAATCAACTTAAAAAATTTTTTTGATTTAATCTTGATTGTATTTTTTCCATTATCATTTAGCTCCCTTATACCCCTCTCCCTCCAGCAATCACCACACTGTTGTCCATGTCCATGAGTCCTTTTTCCTTTTTGCTCAATCCCTCCATTCCCTCAACTCCCCCTCCTTAGTTGTCATCCTGCTCTCCATCTATGAGTCTGTCCCCATTTTCCTTGTTAGTTCAGTTTGTTCATTGGATTCTACCTATGAGTGAACTCATACAGTATTTGTCTTTCTCAGACTGGCTTATTTCACTTAGCATAATGTTCTCCAGGTCCATCCACACTGTCACAGGTGTAAAACTTTTTTCTTTTTTATGGCCAAGCAGTATTCCACTGTGTAAATGTGCCATAGTTGTTTTATCCACTCATCTATTGATGGATACTTGGGCTGCTTCCATATCTTGGCAATTGTAAATAATGATCCAATGAACATAGGGGCACTTATGTTCAAATTAGTGTTTTGGGTTCCTTTGGATATATCCCCAGAAGTGGGATTGCAGGGTCAAAAGGCAGATCCATTTTTCATTTTTTGAGTTATCTCCATATTTCTTTCCATAGTGGCTGCACCAATCTGCATTCCCACCAACAGTGCAAAAGGGTTCCCCTTTCTCCACAGCCTTGCCAGCACTTGTTGTTTATTGAGTTACTGATGATGGCCACTCTGACAGGTGTGAGGTGATATGTCATTGTGGTTTTAATTTGCATTTCTCCGATGACTAGTAACATTGAGCGTCTTTTCATATGTCTATTGGCCATCTGTATGTCCTCCTTGGAGAAGTGTCTGTTAGGCTTTTCACCTATTTTTTAATTGGTTTGTTGGGGTTTTTTTGGTGTTGAGTTTTATAAGTTCTTTATAAATTTTGGATATTAACCCCTTATCAGATGTATCAGCAAATATGTTCTCCCATTTTGTGGGTTGTCTTTTTATTTTGTTGATGATTTCCTTTGCTGTGCAAAAACTCTTTAGTTTGATGTAGTCCCATTTCTTTATTTTTTCTTTTGTTTCCCTTGACTGGGGAGATATATCCAATAAGATATCGCTATGAGCAATGTCCGAGATTTTGCTGCCTGTGCTTTCTTCTACAATTTTTATGGTTTTGGTCTAACATTTAAGTCTTTGATCCATTTTGAATTTATTCTTGTGTGGTGTAAGAATGTAATCTAGTTTCATTTTTCTGCATGTATCTGTCCAATTTTCCCAACACCACTTGATTGTCTTTAATCCACTGTATGCACTTGCTTCTTCTGTCAAATATTAATTGACTAGGAAGGTGTGGCTTTATTTCTGGGTTCTCTATTCTGTTCCATTGATCTTTGTTTCTGTTTGTATGCCCATAGCAGGCTGTTTTAATTACTGTGGCCTTATGTTATAGTTTCATATTAGATAGCGTGATTCTTCCAACTTCGTTCTTCTTTCTCAGGACCACTGTTGCTATGCAAGGCCTTTTGTGATTCCATATAAATTTTTGAAATATTTGTTCTAGTTCTGCCAAATACATCATTGGAATCTTGATAGGAATTGCATTGAATCTATAGACAGCTTTGGATAGTGTGGACATTTTCATGATGTTAATTCTTCCTATCCATGAACACAGTATGTACTTCCACTTATTTGTGTCTTCTTCTATTTCTTTCTTCAGTGTCTTATAATTTTCCAAGTACCAATCTTTTAAATCTTTGGTTAGGCTTATTTCTAAGTATTTTATTCTTTTTGAAGCAACTGTAAATGAGATATTTTTTTTAAAATTTCTCTTTCTATCAGTTCGTTATTGGCATATAAAAATGCAACTGATTTCTGAATGTTAACTTTGTATCCTGCTACTTTGCTGAATTCATTTATCAGTTCTAGGAGTTTCTTAGTGGAATCTTTGGGGTTCTCTATGTACAGTATCATGTCATCTGCAAATAATGACATTTTTACTTTTTCCTTTCCAATGTGGATGCCTTTTATTTCTTCTTCTTGTCTTATTGCTGTGGCTAGGACTTCCAATACTATGTTGAAAAAGAAAGTGAAAATGGACATACTTGTCTTATTCCCTATCTTAAGGGGAATGCTTGTAATTTTTCCTGTTGAGTATGATGCTGGCAGTGGGTTTGTCATATATGACCTTTATTATGTTTAGGTATGTTCTGTCTATTCCCACTTTTCTGAGAGTTTTTTTTATCATATATGGGTGTTGGATTTTATCAAATGCTTTCTCTATATGTATTGTTATGATCATGTGGTTTTATCCTTCATTTTGTCTGGTTAAAGTCTATTTTGTGGAATATAAGTACTGCTACCCCAAGCTTTTTTTTCCCTTTCCATTTGCATGAAATATCTTTTTCCATTATTTTACTTTTAGTCTGTGTGTATCTTTCGATCTGAGATGGGTCTCTTGGAGGCAGCATATATGTGGGTCTTGTTTTCTCATTCATTGAGCTAACCTGTCTTTTGGTTGGAGCAGTTAAACCATTTACATTTAAGGTGATTATTGATAGATATGTATTTAGTGCCATTTTATTATTAGACTATTTTACTCTTTTTTCTTTTCCTTCTTCTTAAAGCAAGCCCTTTAACATTTGTTGCAGTACTGGGTTGGTGTCAACAAGCACCTTTAGCTTTTTCTTATCTGGGAAGCTCCTTATTTCTCCTTTGATTTAAAATGATAGCCATGCTGGGTAAATAGCCAATAATCAGCTTTTATAAGTCCCCTCTGACAGTTATATCCTTAGAATTTTCCAGTACTCTATCACATCTCTTCCCATCTAACCTTCAAACTATTGTATTCCATATGCCTTCTCCCTGTGGCTTCCCCATCTTTCTTACTAATGCCACCATATTATCAATTTCCAAAGTAATGAACCCCCAAATAATTTTTGACATGCTACTTTCTTTTATGCCATGTGTATTTCTTATTCCCAAATCTTTCTACAGATTCTCCTCTATCTCTCCAGAAGTCGCAACTCCATTTTGGGGTATTGCCACTTCCCTTTTCCACCACCAAACTTCTATAGTTCATCTATGATCACTACTGGCTCTTTCTTCTCTGCTTAAATATCTTACTTCATTACTCCTATTTCTTTTCAAGACCTTGTCCCATATTACTCAAAACTCTACCCACACTCACAAACTATGAAACTATTTATTTTCTGTCAGGTAGTCCCTGAAAACCACCTTTTTTATAAATCTATCTCACACTATATAAATGGAAATTGTCTAAAAGATAAGGAGTTGGAATGCTGGCATGGATTTATTATCTAAGAACTGGGAGTGTTCAGAAGACACTCCCTTCATCAAAGCTTTAAGAAATGCAAACATCAGCATCCCTGTTGAGTTCTGTAGTAACCATTCTCTGTAAGTCGTGATACTATCATTAAACCGGGGATGATGGGATACTGGAGTGACAGGTGCTGAGTGACATCAGTTAACTATCTTAACTACTAGAGAAAAGGAAGCCGCGGTTGTCATAATGGACAGAGCTAAAGTGATGGTCAGAATGGTTTGATCTTTGGTGTTGCCTGATTTATAGTGATCTCCTTAGGATTCAAATGTATATGTATCCTACTAATGTGTTACTTGATTTTTATACATAAAATAGCTCTATATCTAGAGTAAAGAATTCTGACTTGAATCCCAGAGCAGATGGCCCTGGATCCTCAACTGATTCTCAGTCTTGATTCAGTCTAGATCAAGTGGATGCAGAGCCTCTTAATTTAGGGGAAGCAGATCTCTTTGAGAAAGAATCTTGATGCAGAGCCAAAATGTATATTGTAAATCTTCCACCTATCCTTCCCTAAAGGCACTTACCAGTGTGAATGTGCATTGCTGGAGGAAAAATAACTGAAATTTGGTGGGGGCAATAATTGCACACTAGCTCTGAATTAACACGGATTCCTAGAAACTCAACATGTCACTTTGGTTTGCCAACCAGAGTAGGGCCTAAGAAGTCAGGGAATAAGTGCAGTTCCGGCTTTAGCCCAACTCATTGTGGGCCTGGTGGATACCCAAATGCATCCCATGGCAATTTTTCTAGTTCTGAATGCAGAATTGGAATTTACATATTCAGCAAATGGCAGAATCCCCACATTGTTCTCCAAATTATGGAAAAGGCCAGGAAGAAGTTCCTAGAACTATGTTTACTTGCTAAAATAATAAACCATAGGCCATTTAGCATTCTTGGAGGAATTACAAAGAGCAATGCTGCAGTAAAGGCCTTAAAGGTTGGGGAAATGGTGATTTCTACTACATTCTCATTTATTTCACCAATTTGGCCTGTGAAGAAGAGAGAGAGATCTTGGAGAATATTGATAAATTATGGTGAACTTAATCTGGTCATGATTCTAGTTGCAACTGGTATTCCAAATGAGGTTTCTTTACTGGAGCAAACAAATACAATCCTTGGTAGCTGGCATGCAGCTCTTGATCTGGTTAATACGAAGACTATGAAAAACAATTTCCTTTCAACTGGTAAGATTAGCATTATACTTCACTATCTTATCTCAAGTCTTTATCAACTCTATAGCCCTCTAGCGTACTCTAGTTCAAAACCTTGATTGCCTCTTCATTCCACAAATATCATTTCAGTCCATTATGATAACAATAGCATGTTGACTGGATCTCAGGAGCAGAAAGGAGCAAATATCCAGCGGTTAAGAAATAAATTTCACAAAAGTTTATGGGTCTTCCCCACTTAGTGACTTCGTCTTCTCATCTGGGGCACGGCCAAGATATCTCTTCTAAGTTGCTGCATCTAGCCCTTCCTACTCCAAAGAAAGACATATAACATCTAGTGGGCTTCCAGTTTTCAGTGGAGTCCATGTAAGTGAAGTCCCTGCAACAGGTCTGAGCTGTGTGCCAGCTCTTCTGCCCCTTGAGCCTTTTGATCCAGAAAACCGACCGATATCTGGAATGTCTATGATAAGAAACTTTTATGGGGCCCTTGGCAGGATCCTACAGGTGAATGACAGGGGAGACCTTTAGGGTTTAAGAGCAAAGCTATGCCATCTTCTAAACATAAACATTTTCCTTTTAAGAAGTAGTTTCTTGTTTGTTTCTGGGCCCTACACAAGATCAAATGCTTGATTTGAACTACCAAGTTATCATGGAACCTGAACTGCCTGATATGAACTAGGTATTGTTTGACCCACGAAGCCATTATGTTGGGCATGCACAGCATCACTCCAACATGAGTGGAAGGAACATATACGAGGTTGGACTTAAGCAGCTCCTGAAGGCACAAGTAAGTTGCATGAGCCACTGGCTCAGGTTCTGTGCCATTTATGAAATGTTGTCCTCTCTCTCCAGCCATGCCTGTGGCCTCATGGGAAGTTTTCTGTGTGACTATACTAAAGAAGAATAACTTCAGGTCTGAGTACAGACAGTTTTGGGGGCCTATGCCGGTATCACCCTAAAGTGGAATACTACAGCTACCACCCTACTCAGGAGTTGACCTAAAAAAAAAACAAAAACAAAAACAGTGGCTATTGAAAATCCTTGCAGTGGTCAGAACTGGATATGGATTTGCCTCTTTTGTCTGCCAAATTTCTGGAAAAACTATCCTTTGTGGACTTAAAAACACCTTATTCTTCCTTGTAGTATTCCACACAGATTTGCTTCTGATCAGGAAACTGATTTTATGTCAAATAAATCATAGCAATGGGCTCACACTCATGGCATGCACTGAGCTGATCATGCTGCCCATCATTCTGAAGCAGTTGACCTGATAGGATAATGGGATGGTCCTTTGCAGACTCAGATGTGGGGCCAGCTGGATGATAACACTTTGCAGAGCCAGAGTAAATTCTTCCAGGATGCAAAATATACACTGAATAAGCAACTGCCATAGGGTGCCTTTTCTCTCAGTTCCAAGAATTAAGGGGTGGAAATTGGATTGGCTCCTTGTATTACTAACTCTAAGGGTCCACTAGCAAAAACGGTGCTTCCTGTCCTTTAAACTGTGTGCTCCGTTGGTTTAGAGGTCTTAGCTGCCAAAGGAAGAGTTATTTTCACTGGGGGCACATGGCTCCATCAAAATGGAAGCTGAGACAACAACCTGGCCATTTGGAGTTTCTCATCCCACTGAAACAACTGGCAAATAAAGTGGCTTACTATATTAGCTGGTGTGATTGGTCCTGATCCTCAGGATCAAGGGGGAATTGGGTTGTCACTACACAATGGGCCAGGGAGGAGCATCTCTGCAATTCAACAGATCCTCTGGGGATCCCTCTTCATATTCCTATGTCACAGGTGGCAAACACAAAACCCATGGGACGAACCCAGCCCTCCACCTTGTTTTATCCGGCCCGGCGCCTTGTTTCTACCCGGCTGCAGCGCCAAGCTCTCACTTGACTGTTAAGGAGTAGTTACATTTATACAGTCCTAAAATTACATTCGGCCCTTTGAAGACAACCGAGAGGCTGATGTGGCCCCTGGTGAAAATGAGTTTGATACCCCAGTCCTACATACTGTGGAAAAGTTGATAGGAAACTATAATACAACAACCCAAGACAGCAGGATTGCAAACGGTATAGATCCTTCGTGAATGAAGGTTTGGGTCACCCTCCAGGAAACCTGTAGAGCTTGATGAGAGCGAAGAATAATGACTGGATAGTGGGGAAAAGGAGGTTATAAATATATTTTTTCTTTAAAATGAATATATTCATACGTGTATATGTGTGTATGTGTATATGTACACACACATCATTTCCCCCCTCGCAGTCCTCTCCTATCTAATCTAAGACACCAACTTTATACATTAGCATTTAAGTCACAGGACATCAGAGGAGTGAACTCCAGCTGTAACACAAACGGACATCAGCTAGTGGTGAACCTCATTACTGTATCCTTTGAGGGAGAAAATCAGTGCCTTTTCGGTTGTATGAAGGGTCGTTACATCTTGTTAAGTGGAAAATGATCTCACTACTATTTTTATTTGGAAGTGGTTAAAAGAAGGTGTACTGCTGCCAAATTGAACAACAGCAAACTACTCTAAGTTATGCTGCTTTTTTCCAGAATTCCCTTGCCCTTATTGTTCTGAGTTAGAATTGGCCAAAAGGACAAAAAAGCCAACATAAACTCTGAAAGGCAGATGTGAAGTGGTGGCCTCTGCTTTTCAAAGTTTGTTGCGTCAGATACAGTGAGCTCCCTGTTGGACCCAAGCTTGTCTTTGTTTTCCGTAAATTCCATGAGCAGCCGACAGAGACAACGGCTTCCGCCATTTGGGCATGTGGATACGATTGGCCTCTTGGGTTTCCCTGCAAGTTTCCGCTTGTCCACCTGTGCCAGTGTTTCCTCTTGACAGATTATTGACTGCTCATTGGTACAGTCTATGTAGGAAAGACATAATAATGCTTCATTGTTGTCTCTTTATTTACCCGTTCTCAACATGATGTATGATTCTTGATCATCTTCCCAAGGTGACCTACTAGCTTTTTCCCGAGTATTTACACTCATGGATTTAAACATACTTGATCTGTTTTAATGCATTGCAATTAGTGCCCTTAGTGATGTTCAAATTGTCTATCCTTGACCATCTATCAAGTTCTAATATAATAGTTTTGTTATAATTTACTATGTAGCATTCTAAAATGCCCATTATTTTTTCTTCTTTCACCCATACAATTTTAAATCCTTTAAAATATTCAAGAGCATGGAATTTTAAAATTTTAATTTATTTTTATTGACATCTTAATTGAATTATGATTCAAAGATTGTTGTCATTTGATACTGATATGCTGAAATTTGCTGAGATTCCTCATATCCATGTACAGAGGTCTACAAACTTTCTCTGTAAAAGCCCAGAGAGTAAATACTTTAAGCTTTTGAGCATATTCTCTCTTCACCTTATCAATTTTTACTTCACATTATTGGATACTATTTCATTAGGTGTCATTAGGTGTATATAAGTTTAGAATTTTTCTATCTTATTGGGGGATTGGGCTTTTTAAAAATTAGTATGAGTTTCTCCCTTTTTACTTAATTTTTTAGTCTTAATATCTATTGTTTTAATAAAATATAGCCAAATCAGCTTTATTTTGGTTACTATTTGCCTGTTATATCATTTTTTGTCCTTTTATTTTATTTTACAGCTTTATCTGTTTTTAATATTTTTGGTGGACCTCTTCTGAACATAATATAACTAGGTTTCAATAATCCTTTCTGACATGACCTGCTTTTTTACTTATGAGTATATTTCAACTGTGTATTGTGCTTACAGATTTATCTGGACTTTTTTATGCTATGGGGTTCATGTGAGAGTCTGTCACCAAATTAGTTATGAAAAAATTGTTTTTCATAGTTTTCTGGGATTATTAGACTACAAAGTAACTGATTAACTTATTGATTTATTAGTGATATTCTAGTTCTAAGGATAAATTCTGGCCCCTCTAGTGAAATTAGTGTTTTCCAAGGCTCTTCAGCAAAACACTTTTCATGGTGGTTTTTACAGGCAATACCCACCTTACCAAGTGGAGGTAATTTCATGGTGACTCTATTTCAGTATCACGTTTACTAATTATAAGTTGTAATTGTGAATCAAAATTTTTAAGGTTACTTATCAACATGCTTTCAATAGGAGGTCAAGTAAAATAGTGAAAAGTTCTGAAAACTGAAGCATATGAAGGATATTTGAATAAACCAAGTAGGTTATGGAGTAGAAAGCCAGGGAAAATATCAAGTAGATTAAAGACAACATTTCAGAAGGAAGTTTAGAGGCCTCTTGTTCTGACTTTCTATCCAGTATAGGAACCCTATCCTAAAGACTTCCAAGTCAGTAACCACTGCTCTCTTCTGGAGCAAGTGAGCGCACTGCTTTTTAAGGCAGGTATCCACATTAATAAACTGCTAAACGAATAGGCAGTTTTTTCTTATGCTGAGAAGCTTATTGCTCTTACCCATAATCCATCCAGGACACACACACACACACACACACACACACACACATTTTGTTTTCTCTGAGATAAATTCACCCAGTTCCCTCAAAATATACAAGGACAAAATTGTTCAAATTGCAAATTTCAGAATAAATATCTAAAAGTAGAGGTGATAAAATGACAAGAACAAGACTTACAATAAGATAGAATTTTCTGCCCTGACTGGTGTGGTTCAGTGGGTTGGGCGTTGTCCTGCAAACCAAAAAGTTGCCGATTAGATTTGTGGTTAGGGCACATGCCTGGGCTGCAGGCCAGGTCCCCAGAGGGGGGTGCAGGACAGGCAACCAAGGGGTGGTTCTCTCACACCTGATGTTTCTCTGTCTCTTTCTTCCTCCCTTCCCTTCTCTCTAAAAATAAATAATTAAAAAAAAATTTTTGTGTGTGTGTGATTTTGCTGGTCTGGAAGAAGAAAGAAACATCTATGTTGTGAACTGTCTATGGGGAGGAGCGGCCTCCAGTAGCTGAGGGCCTCAGTCTTACAATCTCGGAGCACTGAACTCCGCCCGCGTCGGGGAGAGTCTGGAAGAAGTGTCCGAGGCTGAGATGCGATCTCAGCCGCAGCTCCCGCGGTGGTTACAGCCTACGACACCCAGAGTCGGGCCCGGACTCACAGAGGACACAGACCCACACAAACTGTGAGAAATAAATTGATGTTCTTTTCAGATGCTAAATTTTAGTAATTTGTTACACTTTAAAAAAAAGAAAGGATTTTCTAGATTGAGCTTTTCAATATTGACACATACTCTGTCCAGCGTGGGAACATCTCATTTCAGGTGGTAATAAAACACAGTGTAGGTCCATTTGATCTTGCCCAGAAATCTCTGCCACGAAAGAAAAGGCATAACCTGCGTGCCTCTAAGCTTCTCCCCAGTTCCAAAACTGCGCGTGATTCTTTGTTTCCAGATGGATGGGAAATGATGAAATAAAACCTCTTTTCCAGACTTCTTCCTTCCTACCTTAATGAATAATTAACCTTACATTGAATCACCCTTCCTAAGAGAAGTTCTGAGTTTGTTATACCCGATTGTCTTCTAGTCAGTTTGAACTTAAAAGACAATTTTTACAAGATTCCCAGCAGAGGCGCCAAATACTGACTTATGGTTGCCGGGTGGAATGTGTGTCCTGTTCTAGTCTGTAATATGTTTTATAAAGTTAATTGGACTCAAAAAGACATTTAAAAATATTTTGAATTCGTATAGATATGATTACACGGTTCTTACTGAGAATGACTCTTTCCTCATGTAAGACGTTATTTACTGTTTGTTGTCAAAACACTCTTAGCAATCTTTTAAAAAGACCTAAAACCCAAAAATACTTTTAGCAAAAGCAGATATATTCTACAGCAGGGATCCCCAGCCCCTGGGGCCATCGACCCTGCGGGACCTCCGCCTGTTATGAACCTGGGTGCCAGCAAAGCTCGCCCTAGCTCCGCCTCCTGTGCTGCTCCCCTCCCCTCCCCCTCCCCT
>PVJI01004719.1:0-93403 GCA_004026765.1 Micronycteris hirsuta | reverse complement strand
TGACAGTTGATTAATTGAAAAAAATTGTTAAAATATTGATAAAACTGATTAAAACTCATTTCTTAACATGTGTTTTACCTTAAAACATGTAAATATGTATTTTGAGATTTCTGCCAAAGCTTTTTTAAAAAAGATTTTAAATTATCTTTTGTTTTCAACGTGGGTCTGCAGGCACATCTTTCTTTCGTAAACTACACCTATAATTCATGGCCTGTGATTTCTAGATTGAATTTCTGCAGTATACATCGAGGACTTCAAATCACATAGAAAGTGATTGAGTGCAGAATCTGAGATTTTGCATTTTTCTTTTGCCAATCTTTATTGGCTGCCTCCCCACAACTAACTCAGCAGCTATTCCTAGTACTTACCCCTTTCCAATCTTTGCAAAGTGTTAAACTTAGTTTTCACAGAAACCACAGCCCTCTCTCTTTTTGTGCCATATCATCAGTTTATTCAATATTTAATTAATCTGGATCATTACAACAGCAAGTACAACTGGTAGAAACCATTCTGGGAACCAGTCGGGGTGACTGACATACAGAGAACATAACTGGAGGGAGTAGATGTGCCCACGGCTGCTAGAAGGCATCCACCAGCTGCTGGCCTGGTGTGGCATGGCACTTGTTAGTGTGCTTTGCAGAGGGAATGAGAAGCATAAGTTAATCTGGAGAGTGTGATAAGAGAGATTTCTTTGAAAACACTACTGTAAAGTCAGATGTGCCTAAAAATACAATACAGGGGTTACTGACGTGGTTGTGGCGAGCTTATAGGGTCCTTCATGTGAGTTTAAAAAGGCACTCCCTGAACACAGGGTTTGGTGAGAAAAGCATAGACTAGATTTTAGTCTCCATCTGCCTCCTTGGCACAGCACCGCTTTGGTGGGCCCTTTTGGGTAAGGTTACAGCCTATGCAACCAACCCAGCAGCCCTGGCTCCTGGGGCAGAAGATGGGTTGTGATTAGGGGAGGGGGCCGGTGCTGATCTGTACTCATGCATGAAAGGATGGGCAAACAGGTAGGAAGGATGGGAAAGATCTGACCTGTGGGACAGGAAGACGTCAGTCCTGAAAGACTGCATACAGATTTCGTGACGACTGATGCAGACTGTCTTGACTAGCCCACCTGCAGACTGCCCATCTGTGGGAGAACGTTCTTTAGCAAAGAGGACCGTATAGTCACTAGTCATTTTACCACAGGCTGCTGGACCACTCCTCCTCCCTCCACCCCTCCTGCTACTGCACCTCCCCGGCTACTCCACCTCCCTTTGCTACTCTACTTCCTCCTGCTATCACTGCTCCCAGTTGCACTAAAAAGATCACTAAGATAGACTTTCAGAGCTCTCCTTACTGACCTTGGAGGCCTTTCTGCTCTGCTCAGAAATGTTCCTACTTATGGGTGATATCTGTAGCTCCTTTTACCAGTGACAGGACGTTTCGTCTAGAATTTATTATGAAAAGCAAAATGAAAAGGCGTGCTCGACATAGCACAACATGAAGTTCATTCTTACTAAAGTGTTAGGAGTCAATGAAATAACAAACATAAATGGCTGACAAGGAAAAGAAATTAAAGCGCTTGTCCCCGAAATGCGAAGGGGGAAGACACCGAGGAGGATGCTGTGGAAAGCAAACTAAAATCTCAGTCTTGCAGGCTTATTCATCTGTAACCAGGCCTGGAAAGAAAGTCGTTGGTTTTTCTTGTTTAATTTGCTTCTTCGCTTGTGTGTTTTGTTTTGCTTAGCTTTGCTTTTCGGTATTAGAGCTCAACCTTTGGGTTTTATGATTCTGCAGAACTTCCAATGAGCCTTGAAGATTTTATTTTTGTAAACATAAGCAGCACTACTATAAAATAGCTAATTATAAAGTAGTTCATGAACTGAGTTATAAGTGCATTTCTTTAAACTGTAGAATTTAAACACTAAAAGGGAGGGATTCTTTTTTTGTTTTTTGTTTGTTTGTTTTGCTGTCTGCACACTGAACTCGTCCTGACATGTATGTGCCCTAGTAGGGAGACCACTACCAACGACTGACCTTGTCTTCCCAGCTCCATGGTCTTCCACTTTGCTTCATTTCATTGTTGGAACGCTCCTTGCCTGTGAACGGTGTTCTCGCACCTCATAAAATCAAATGGTTAACCAAACATTTATGTAATTCCAAACAAATAACCATGTCTTGTCCTTTTGAATATCTTTTTAAAAATATTTGATGCCAGTTACTGGGGTAACTCAGACTCTTTCATTTTTCGCTTAGAATTAGCGTGTTTACAGTGCTAAGGAACCCCGAGATCCTCTCCACATTGGCTTACTCAGCGCCTTTCTCCCCAGAGGTCTTATTAATCACAAAGCAGATTGCAGAGTCTCACCCCGTTTTGGACTAAGTAGGTCTGGGATGGGGACTAAGACTTTGTATTTCTAAACAGTTCTCTGTGATGTTGATGCTGCTGATCCGGGGATAATACTTGGAGAGTCAGCTCAAGCCCCTTATTCACAGCTGAAGAAACTGAGCCTTGGAAAATTGAAGTGTTTGGCCCAAAGCGACACAACCCATCTGAGGCGGAGACAAGACTAGCACCCAGGCCTCTGACTTTCACGTGCTAATTATCCATGGTTTCTTTTAAGGCTTAATCAACTGTCTCCATTACCCATCCACTTCTGCTTTGGCACCAGTCAGGGTCTCAAACGTCATTCTGCTACTTCTCTCTATTAAGCTTTACCGTGGATTCACACAGGAGTGTTTGGTATGACTTTTGTCTTCCAGCAGGACCAGTCCTGAGACCCTTCCTCTCCCTAAGAAAACAGTCCTGTGCCACAGTCTTGATTCATTTTTCTTTCTAGAAAAACTTTTGCTGAACCTTAAACAGCAAATTCTTGGTAAAACTCCCCACTTTGCATTTTGGTTTAGGTAGATTCTTTTTCTTTTTCTTTCTATTCTATCCTTGCCTGCCTTCCTTCCCTCCTTCCCTCCTTCCTCCCTCCCTTTTGCAGAGCTTTACTCTTTTAGATCATTGTCTTCGCCGCCTTCCGTTAATAACTGCTCGGGCAACCCTGAGAAGCTTTCTCTGCTTTTCTTCACAGATCTTTATTTTTTAAAAATAAATAAACCTGAAGGAGAAATCTTTTATAATTTATAACCATTTTTCTGATCAGTTTCGATTTTATAGTCTCTTTGGCAGCCCCTTCTTTCTGTCACCTGCCGCTTTCCATCAGGGCTGACGTCTCCACAGGAGCGGACACTTCAGTGTCTCAGAGGCTCCTTCTCCTCACCTCACCTTAGCTCCTCACATGTGCTTCTCTCATTTGTTATTATTTTACATATAATCTCTCGCCTCCTTCCGCTTCCTCCCACTAATAACTTCCTATCCAGGTCTCTTGGGTTCCAGTTAGTGAGCCTCTGACTTTTCTCTGGTTGACATCCTCTTTGCCTCTTCCTGCTTCAAACATGATTTCCTCAGGCTGTATGCTTACTTTCCACATCTCTTAGGGATGGGGAAAAGAATGTATGGAAAGAGTGTCAACATGTACATTATATTTGAAAAAGTGGTGTGGATGGACTAGTCACTTGGCCTCTTCAGGCCTCACTTCCTTAACCATAAAACATGAACAGGTTGGTCTAGTAAGGGTTGCAAAGTCAAAACCTGCCCATAGAGTCCAGGCAGGTTATGCAAACAAATTGAAGCAGGGACTGTGGGAAACTGGGGACTGCACACCCGTCCCGGGGATGTAATTGCTGAGAGCTCTAGTTACAACTGTGGGGGAAAAAATTGTTGGATCTTCTGATTTTTCAAGAGTCATCAGGAATCTAGAGTTTTTTAAAAATGTGAACTATTCTTGTTTTAAATATGAACAACTAATTCAAATAATGAACCAGACAATGCACATCCCACCTGTGGACCAAATTTGGCTGAGGCTGACAGTTTGTGACCTTTAGATGAGTTGGGACCTTTAGGTTCCTGCAAATCTAAAATTTCATGACTCTAGGGAGATAGAAGAAGGTAAAGAGGGGATAAATGGTGATGGATGGAGATGGGGTGGCGAACACACAATGCAATATATGATGATGTATTTTAGAATCATACACCTGAAACCTATATAATTTCATTAACCAATGTCATCCCAATAAATTCAATAAAAAAATAAAATATAAAAATAAAATTTCATGACTCTTTAGTAATGTGTTTTAAAACTAACGAGCTCTCCCTGGGTGCATTCCTTCAATTGGTTCCTTGTCCTTTGTGTCCATTTGGCTATCAGTCTCCTATGTGAACACTTTGGAGTTTGTTGGAAGAGGAAGGTACAACCTCTACCCCCGCCTCTAACATAAAGCAACTAAGTGTTTTGCTACCAGACTCAGCATCGGGATCAGCCAAGCACAGAGACTCTCCTGTGACAGCTGACGCTGATGTGTGGATTGGTCCTGGGATAGGCAGCCCCTGTGCGGTGTAAAGTTTGCTCCTCCATTCCTTTGTCGGGAGGCAAAATTTTAGTCTTTCCATGTACTCTATGTAATGTTAATTTATAGGCTAGCCTAACTAGAGGGAAGCTCAACAATCACAGAAAGGCTTGAGGTTCAGAAGCCCAAGGAAAGGAATGGATGCTAAAGAGTCCAGAAAGTAGAGGAAGTGCCTTAAAAGGACAGCAGAGCCAAACACTATTCACAAGATCGGGCCTTATCCCATTTCACATCTTTCTTAGAAACTTCCTGCACAGGAGAGCCTTTGGCCATTCGCCTCAGGCCTGTCTTCCCCGGACCCGCACTCCTCTGTCAGAGTTCCTCTCAGTCTTCCCTTCAGGAACTGTCACAATCTTTTCTGCTTAAGCCTTGGCTGGCTGGCTGGCTGGCATTCTTTCTCTTGTCACCCTAGGTCACTCATAGGTAGGACCTATCATTTCCTCCCTATAACTGGACCTGGAGAATCTTCACCTTTCAGTGTTTCAGTGGAAATAACTATGATGCTTTAAATTCACAATGATACTCTAGAAAGAAAATAAGGATCAAGGACCCATGATATTAACAAGGAGGTAAAAACCCTCCCAGCAAGTTAAGAGTTTCTGTGAGACAGCAACAGAAAGTGTTACTGATCAGGTTAGGTGTCCACACATTATGGAATTGGGCCATATTTCTCAAACTGTGAGTTCTCTACAAGAAGCTTCAACTTTAAAAAGTGCGATTACATAAAATGCATGTACACATTTTTACAAGTGTGCTCTAAATCACTTGATAACCTTTTAAGCTGGGACTGGTCTGTACATAGCTTCAGGTAATTTATTTATATTTGTGTTATGATTGCATCATCATTAACTTCTAAGTCAGTACTTCTCAAATATTTTTTTCCAGAAATCCTAGGGGTTTATATATTTTTAAGTTGGAAAAATAACTGGTGCCTGTATGGAAACTAGGTCCTGGGATGAGGCACTTCTAGGTGTTATTTATCTCAGCAGGTTATTTAACCTAAGCTTCTAGGTCCATAAAATTGAGCAAATGTTAGTGAATTTAAATAAAATCATACTTGAAAAGAGTAAAACATAATGCCTGGTATATATAAACCACTAAAAAAATTAAAAGCCAGCTGCTTCTGCTATATAGTTATTATTATCATTGTTGGCTACTTTAAAAATTATATCATCTACTCTTGCTTTTGAGTTCATTTTTGTCATACACATTTTATCAACTATTTCAAGATAACACACAGGCACACACTTGGAAGACAGAGTTGGTGGTTATGATATGTAAGGATCTGAGGCACCCTATGAAGATCTTCTTAATAATCTTATTTAAATTTCTTCCTTGCAACTAAACTTATTTCATTTAAGATTGAATCCTTATCTTCCTGTATCAGCAACAGCTAGCTATCTGCCAAAATCCATGCTTCCCCTTCAGAGACTTGAGCTGTCCCTGGGAGCCGCCTCCCAGATGAGGACTGTCATGCGAACTGGTGGAATGTGAGCAGAAGTACTGTGTGGCAATTTGTGGTCAGGACTGAAGAAGCAGGTGTATGTTTTCCATCATCTTTTTCCTTCCAGCAGCTGGATTCATTTGAAGAGGAGGCCCTAGGGGAAGACTAAACCACAAGGTGGAAGAAGCCTGGGTCCTTGAACTAGAGCATGGAGGAAAGCCACCTATTAACTAGGAACACTTACCATAGGTGGTTAAATAAATCTCTATTATGTTTGTGACACACACACACATGTGGACATATGTATATCTGTATAGGTACATATACATATCTATGTATACACATGTGTGTATGTACATGTATATATAGTCTGTCCATAACAAGTCCAACTATTGTTAATATAAAAAGAACAGTTTGTGCACCATTGACATAACCTGGCAGACAAGGAGAGTGGACGGGAATGCGCATGTGTGAACAGTGATGACATCACTGTACTAGTCAGTGGGGGCAGTAGACACCCTTGAGTGATTATATGTACTGTGTGGGTGTCACATTCAAAATGATTGAGTTAGTAGAGCAACAAATCTGCATCAAATTTTGCATTAAGCTTGAACATTCCTCCATGGAAACTATTTAGATGATTCAGAAGGCCGCAGCTATGGGTAGCTGGTGACTGGCAGCTTCATTACAACGGCATGCCTGCTCATGCATCTTATCTTGTGCAGAGTTTTTTGGCGAAACATCAAATCACCCAGGTGACTCAACACCCCCACAACACAGATTTGGCACCCTACGACTTCTGGCTTTTCCCAACACTATCACCTTTGAAAGGGAAGAGATTTCAGACCATTGATGAGATTCAGGAAAATATGACAGGGCAGCTGATGGTGACTGGGAGAACTGTGTGAGGTCCCAAGGTGCCTGAGATAACTGAGGGAACTTTGAAGGGAACTAAGGTGTCATTGTCCTATGTACAATGTTTCTCATATCTTATATCTTTTTCAATGAGTCAGTCTCTCTCTCTCTCTCCATACATATACACACACACACATACATACACAAACACACTGGGGACTATTTTTTGGGGGGGGAGGAGGACTATTATTTACTGCCCCTAACATTATGCTATTTAATGTTCAAATTGATACTTTGAAGAAAATGCTGCTATAATAAAAACCTAAAGTAAATGTATTTGGCTGAACATTTGGGCAGCAGGTGGCAAAGAAACAGATATCGGGTGCCAGAAATATGGAGACATTATACATTGGCCAAGCATTTTAAAAACTATGTCTATGATAATTTAAGAAGCTGAGTTCATTACTACGGTGGACCAGTGACTGTTAAATTTCCACAGTTCTTCTCTTTTTTAATAGGAGTTATTTTTTTTTATGATGATCTTGTCTCTGTTTTACCATCCTATAATGAGAGGTGCAGATAACTTCTCTGTATGTTTGTGTATCATAATACTGAGATGAGCTGTTGATGAGAAGACTTTGGATCACCCAATGATGTCGGACTTGGAGCCGTGTGCTTGAACTGGATTGGACTATAATGTGCATCCTTGGAATGAGAAAAATAAAAGGATGTGTATGAATATTTGGTCCCATGAATGGCAGACTGAGAAAGAGCCAACATTTTCATATTATACACCAAATTTTATCAATGCTAGGATTTCAGTGGTTGTCAAACACACAATTTTATATATTACTAAGATTGAAAAATCCTGCCAAATAAGTATGAATTTACACTGAATACTTGTCCTTGATCAAACAGTGCATTCCTATCAAAAAGATGTTAAATGAGGAAAAAATTGTGTAGATTAGGAGTAATGAAAAAATTATTTTTTTTCTGATGACTATCTCATCTGAGACAATATTTCTTTATCTCTTTTGTATCCAGCTGTTGCCTTGAGACTCGTTCTTCCCAATGAAGTATGAGTGGAAGTGAGATGTGTCCCTTCTGGCCAGAGTCTTCCCTGTGTGAGTGCCTTATCCATAGTCTCTTTTTTCTTCTGTGGCTACAGGCAGATGACGGAGATCTAGGAGATGGCAGATCCTCAAAGGAAAAAGAAAAACCTGATTTCTTGAGTCCTCAAATGGAAGAAAGCCACCCACAGACCAGGGATATTCTTATTGGCTTGTGATGTGAGGAAGAAATAAACTTCAATTTTGTTTAATGTATATATTTTCAGCATTCATTTGTTACCACAGTTAATATGATCCTAATTAACAACTCTCTTACATAAGTTGTTGCAATGATTAAAGAAATTATTATATGTAAAGCCCTTAGAAGACTGGCATATAAGAAGCACTAAATGGATGTTAACTGTTATTTTTTAGAATACTCTTTAAAAGTAAAATAGCCTCAACTTTTATTTTTTGAAGTGAGAAAGTGACACTAGAAAATAACTTAGGAGTCAATGACTCCAAGCTCTGTCGCTTTAGAGATAAGTAAATAAGGTCACTACTAGGATGAATGGCTTGCTGTAAAGTCACTTTATCAGTCATAAGCACGTTAGTATAAACTGGTTGTTCTGTTTCAGCCAGGAAAGAGCAAACTGCTTTAGGACTGAGACTGCGGATGGAGAGAAGTGCAGATGCTTTTGCAGTTGGGTTACTACTGTGAGGGAGAGCCTGGGACTGGGGCTCTTGGCAGCCAAAGCAAAAAACAACAGGATATTTGTTTGGGAGAGGCAAGGAGAACTACACGATAGCATTTTCATCCCATTACCAAGCATAACAATATGTCCAAAGTTGCTTAGTAGAATAATACATATATTTTGGATACTTGTTAGTACAAAGTCCCTTTGTCTGGAATGATGCTCAGAAAAGCCTTGCAGAAGAGGTGAGTGTGGGTGGCCACGTGGATACGATGCATCCTGGCTCCTCTACCACGGCAGCCGCACTGGGAATGTCGGCCTCACCCAAGCTGAGGCATCAGCGGCTTCCCTCGGAACCAACGTGGAATCGGCTCTCTGAGAACTGGATGGGTTAGCTGTGGGAGCCTATCTGTTATACGTAACACTGGGCCTGGAGTCATTTTTACGGCCTAGAAAAAGCCATGTGCGGGCCAAAATCATAGAAAAACAGAAATTATCAATAAGTGAAATGGTCTGGTCTGCAGAGATAAGAATGGGGCAGATATTTAGAAAATAGTAAAGAAGAGAGGGTGTGTGCTTCTAGGATTTATGGCATGTGACCTCCAACCCGATGGCTTACCCATTCCCATCTTCTGCTCCCATAAGGCTGGATTAAATAGTGTTTTCATGAGTTCTCTCTGTCCTTAAAAATAAAACCACTCAAATAAAATCTGCACTGAGTTAATGTCTATTCTTTCAATCAGGGAATTGGTAATAACATAGTAAATGACTAAATCAATTAAAATTAAAATCCTCTCAACATACTCAATTACAAACTGTCAAGTAACAGTGATAAAAGTTCACCCCTGCACAGAGCAAAGGGGTTATTAAAGCCACCAGTACCGCTAGAACTGTATCCTCACGGTTCCAGTTCCAAGTGTGACTCCGATGCTCTTCTGAAGAGTGTGATATCTTAGAGATCGTCTCAGTAGTGTTTTGAGTTGGTCGGATCAAATGTTTCGTAGTTATACCACAACAGATCAAACAAACCAAATTTTTAGATGATATTTGGAGGAGGAAGAGGGATGGAGAGGAAATTTTTATTCATTACAATAGTAAAACATGTTCACTGTAGAAACTTTTTTAAAATTTTCTTTTTTAAATCCTCACCCAAGGACATGCTTATTGATTTTTAGAGAGCGGGGAAGGAAGGGAGAGAGAGAGAGGGAGAGAAACATGATGTGAGAAACATTGATTGGTTGCCCCCTGTATGTGCCCCCACGGGGGACCTAGCAGGCATTCTAGGCGTGTGCCCTGACCAAGAACCTAACTGTGATCTTTCAGTTTATGGGATGACGCTCTAACCAACTGAGCCACACCAGCCAGAGCCATTGTAGAAACTTTTGGTAATATAAATAAGTAAAAGATAAATTCTAAAAATCACAATTTTGTCATCAACCATTAGCAATTTTTAGGACAAAACCCCCAACAATGATGAAAATGCAATAACGTCAGTATTGTGAATCTTGAAAGAAAAACTGACACCTACTAAGAAGGGCTCCTGGTGGCTAACTGGGCTAAAATAAACTATCAGACCTTCGAAAATGAATAGGGGCCTCTCACACAAACTGCACTTTCCTAGAGAAGCTTCTGTGCCCCCCTGCACTGTTTCTACCACCTGAGCCCAGCCTTATAAAGGAGTTCCTGTGGTCTATTTCAACCAATAGGACTGAGGCTTTCCCCATCCAATCATAGCTGCACAGCTCTGACTAATCAGAGCAGCTTTATTCTGACCAATCAAGACAATGCCTTTGAACCAATCAAATTGTGTGGTTTCAGAGTGCTCATGGGACCAGGGGTAGGAACTTCTGTCCATGGTAAGCCAGGTCCCCTGCAGCTCCAGGGTACACTTTCCACTGAAGATTGTTTTTCCCTGGCTGAGCTGAAACACCAGATCACTTGCCAGAATGGAGTGAAGTAGACCATCACAGAGTGGAGTAGACCGGCACAGTGCAAAATACAGAGGAGAGCTGTCCAGTCTCCTGGCCCCAGAGCTATTCTATAGCCATGCTGTATCATAGTTAAGTTGTTTTGTACTGAATAAAGTTTTCTTCTTCACTGCACCCCCAGTTTGGGATTCTTGTTGGTGTTGAACATCCATTGACAGTATCTTGAATTGTCCTCAAGAATACAAGTAATTTTACTGGTTATAGTTCTTTATGTGCTCATAGACATTTTTTTCAGAGTTCACTAAAGACTAGAATTTGAATCACTGGGAAACAGTTTTGGAAATCAGACTTTCTTATTTTTATTTTATTTTTTTGGAGAACAATAAATTCATTTACTTTATTCAGTTCCTTTGTTCTTTAGGAAATGAAAATAAATCAATATCTAATTGAGATATCCTGTATGTCATAGAGACAAGGAGATTTAAACCATGTTCCAAGTTCTTTATATCGCCTCACCTGCTTTTTATCAGCAACTTAATGGAAGCATATTTTTTATCTGCTAGCTGTCCACTTGTGTTTCCTGTTAAGGCACCAAATCTAAAATGACTTCAATTCCAGAGGGGTCTGCTTGGCCACTCTAGAATTGTAACTGTTTTATCCCCTTCTTCTTTTAGGCTTTCACTGGGTTTGTCTCTGTTCATTTTCTAACATCAGATATTTCATTCTTTTTCCATTTGACACTAACATTTATGATCTTTGTTTCTCTTATCATTTTCTCTAGTTAGATTTAATTGACCCTCTTGCTTTGTTTATCATATTTGAAAATGAATTAACCTAATTCCATGTTACTTGCTCCTAACATCAAGGGTTTATTGCTTTAGTGAAATACTACTCTTTTAATACCCAAAGTAGAAATAAAAGTTGTAGAGGTGCTTTGCTTTCTTTCACACACATGATTTTTGCTATTAGCTATACTTATCTCTGTTTTCCAGTAATAAAGGACATACAATTAAAATGCTAAATTTTCTAAAATCTGGTAACTCCCCACTGTGGTTTTCTGAGTTCTTTTTATCTTTAATTCCAAAATTTGGGGGTGGGATCATTTTAAGAGGACAACATTCTCTTGATTGACTGCCTGGGGCTTATGTCCCCATTCTGCTGGATTGTGATCTTTTTAACCAAGAAAGACTCACAGTTTACTTCTTATGTGAAGATTTAGCTAAAGTTTTATTGAGGGAGTAGAAGATTATATACTTACACATGACTGGCAAGCATGATAGAATAAAGAGAGTTAACAAATATTTACAGAATTTCTACCATGTCCTAAGCACTCTTCACTATGAATAGGAGAGACATGACCCCTGCTCACAAAGTAAGTAATGGTCTAGTAAGAAAGATGAATAGATACGTGTTGCAATATAGGGTGCTAGTATCTGTGATTAGAGTAAGCACAGTGTTAGGGGAGAATAGAGGAGGCTACAGAGAGATCTGATCAGATCCCTGGGGAGGGGAGGGAAGGGCCAGGAGGCGGTTGCCTGAGGCAATGGTACAAAGCCTTGGATGAGATTGTCTGAGAAGCTAACCACCTCTGGAGTGCATGGAATCATGGGCCAGAAGATTTAAAATAAAAGAATGGCAGAGACTGGCTTTCAGGCTCTCTTCTTCAAGGATGCCTGGACAATGGCGCTGCAGCTGCCTGCGTTTCCCAAAGGACGGTATTTTAGATGGGAGAGGAAACTCTGGGCACAGTCTAGGATCGGGCTAGCCTGTCAGAGGGTGGCATGTTATTCTTCTTTGGGTGTTCTAGAGGGGACAAGCTCTGAGGCAGAAGCCTGCTATTCCTCTAAAATCATGCAGCTGTTGTCATACGTTGTTTAGTTTGTAAACTAATCCTATAGAAATAAGATAATTAAAAACTAACAGCAGGAATGATAGAGGAACTCAGGAGTTTAAGATTTTAGCTTTAATTGATAGGCTTAAGTGACTAATGTATGTGGAAAGCTGTTATTCCAAAATTGTGTAGCTCTTGGATAAAGACTCCTTTCTTTTATCATCACACCTTTGCTTCTGGAATTTTGCCTGGAGGGTGGCAGCAGGCAGCAGGCAGCAGGACCCCACTTGCTGTTTGGTAGCAATAGAATGAATGTACTGAGCTTCAAGGACTAGAAGAGGTAAGAAGTAGGGAGAGTATTCTAGAATGATAAGAGAGCTGAAAAAAAATTAGAGGCCTGAGAAGGGAGGTTTGGAGAACTCCAAGGACTTGATGTAATTGATGATGTTGTGTGAGCATTGGGAGTATGAATGTTGTTCGGAAAACAGAGGAAGATGTGATGGGATTATGAATGGTTTGTGTGTCATGCTGAAAAATTTGCACATAATCCTGGAGATGCTGAGAAGTCCTTGAAAAATTTTAAGCAGACACGTAATGATCAGATTTGTAATTTAGAATGGGTGCTTCAGCAGTGGGGGTTGCTGGCATGGTGCAGAAGGCCCTTTTTTAGATGTATGGAGAGTATCTCTCGTATAAAGAGCCTAGAAGCAGTAGAGGTCAGAGGGATCAGGACCACCCACCAACATTTACCTTTTTTTCTCCTTTTCTTCTTTTTCCCCCTCTTTCTTCTCTTTCTTCCTGCTGCCTCAGCCTCCTCCTTCTCTCAAAAATTCTCAGAGGAAGCTCTTAAAATTTGAACAGTTTATGGGCAGTTAAAAAAATGGCAGTGAATACTTTCCAATTTAGTTGTGAATGCCTTCAGTCTTTTTCTCTATAGTCAATGTTAAATTATTCGCTGGCTGAATGTCCTTTGACGCGTGTCAAAGCTCCTACTTTCCCTTTTGATACCTGTAATTCTTTATCACTATTATTATCACCTTCAACATAGGAAGGGGAAAAATAGAAATTTAAGTAAATTGATTTTACTGTTGACTTATGGTTCTTAATATAGAGAGTTTATGAGTAGAATGTGAAAACTTCAAGTGACCCATATATAAGTCAAAAAATCAATTTAATGGATCATAACTTGCATTAAAAAAGAAAAAAGGCATAATCTATTAGAATAAAATATCAGAGTGTGCTGAATTGACAGTATCAATATTGTTTTATGAAGCTTTTGTTTCATGTATAGGCATATGTTTATTCATGCAGATTATATAAAATATATATCTCACTATGGATGGTGATCAAAAAATTAAAATTAGAAAGTAAAAAACCAAATTTTTAAAAGTTTGAAAAACCCTGCTCAAGATCAACATTTTAAAATTCTTTTAGTTTGAATAAAAAATAGCTTTTTAAAAAATTATTGCTTATTTTGAAACATTCTGAGTGGGTCAGGCACTGTGTTTCATGTTGAGGATATAATGGTGAATAAGACAGACACTGCCCTTTCCTCAAGAGGCTTCTATTCTAACTGAAAAAAGAAATTACCAAAAAAAAATTAATAATAATAACTTTAAACTGTGGTAAGTATTAAGAAAGAAATACTCATGGTTTGGAGAATTAAATCTTTTTTATGTAGATTAGTCAGGAAGACTTCTCTGGAAAAAAAATCTTTTTTATGTAGATTACTCAGGAAGACTTCTCTGGAAACGTGACCCTTCAGCTGTGACTAAAAAATAGTGTTTGCAGGTAAAAAGGGAAGAAAAGATGTTTGTGTGCTAAGGTCTTGTGGCAGCAAAGGATGATACGTGGCTCAGACACTGAAAGAACAATTCGATGCAAGAATGCCTGAACCTACAGAAAATTTTATGAGTTTATTTGAACCAAACTGAGGACATGCACAAAAGCAATCTTAAAATGCTCCAGAGAATGGCGGTTTTGCAGTTCTTTGTATATATTTGGAATCATAGGAGGGACCGTAAGGAAGATGACATGAAATCCATTGATGGTAGATTAAGGAGACGGAAAAAGCAAGGCAGGGAAATCCCTGCTTGGATAAAAAGTAAAACGGAGAGGTACAGTTCTTTTACATTGGTGGGTACAAGCTAGTTAATATTTAACATTTATAGTGAATAAGCATGGTATATAGGCAAAAGATCATGTATTCTCTTGAGGGTGGTTATGCCACTAAGGGGTCTGAAAAAGAGGATTATTCTGGCATTTCACAGGTCTGTTAACCTAGATGCAGAAGAACAATGGACCGGTCTTGCCTAAGGCAAAGATAAACCTTTCACTGAAGAAGTTATAGTCCTACAGGCCATGACCTGCCCAGTTAGGAATTCATGGTCAGATTTCCCTGTGGGGTGACTTTCGGTCACTGACCTTGCCTGATTTATTACATAACCCCTTTTTGTTCACAACAGTGTGCCTGGAACTTGGTAAGTGAGAAAAGGAATGATGCAAAATGGAGCTGGACTGGTGGTGGGGGCCAGTTATGCAGGGCATTGTAGGACGTGGTATGGGATTTGGGTTTTGTTCTGCAAGCCTGGCCTCAAAGTCCACACATTCCATTCAGTCTATTTATTACTTACTATCACTATGCATTGGCCACTTTTGTGCACTATTTCAGATCCCCTGGCCTCATTCATCTCCAGAGACTTTGGCTATGAAGGGAAGAAAGAGCCTTTTTCCTCTACCTTCCCAGGTTCACTGGTTGGGCCCTCCAATTAAACTGATAAAAAACCAGATTAGCAAGAGAGAAAAAAACAGATTTAGTTACATATACACCTGGGGGTGGAGGGTTCACAAAGAAAGAAAAGCCCAAGGAGGTGGCCAGATGATTGAAGTTTATATATCATTTAGGCTAGACAAAGGAAAAGGGGTTTTGAGTTTCTAGGTAGAAGAGGCAAATTATGGAATGGCCAGGGGAGGGACTGTCCAACAAAGAAGGGTTACCTTGCTGTGCAGATAAGAGCTTTTCAGGTGACAAGAGTTGCCTCTGGGGGTAGCTTTCTCCCAGGTAAGAGACACCTTTACAAATGAAAATTTCCTTTTTAAATGTAAATCTCTTTTCCAAAAGAGGAAATTTATACTCTATTTTTAGACAGTTGAAGGTGAAGAGCTTTTCCTGCGTTTGCTGGTTCTCAATTGCCTTTAGCTCAAAATAACGCTTACGCCAAATAGGCATGTTTCAGGGTGACATACCCTGATATCCTTTACTCTACCCTTTGAAACTTTTTTTTTCCAAAAAGAAGAATTTCCGTGGAAACAAAAGAGAAACAAAGGTTAACGGATGAAGTAAACTGTAAACCCCGTTTTGGAGACCAGAAGGAAGTCAGCCAGAAAAGTCTTCTAGATGTCAGGCTCAAAGCATTTCTGGATGACCCAGTGAGAACGGCAGTGACAATCCGACTTTTAATTTCCTGATTTACAGTTTGAATATCTTTGGTCATAGCATGTATACTGGTGTCACAGTCATGGATATCAGTGTCACAATCATGGTTCAGAGAAATGAGAAAAAATGTTCTTTAGTCTGGAAAATACAGCTTTAAAGAACATGCAATGTTTCAAACAAACAAAACACACACACACACACACAATTGTAATTATTCTCATGAGTTCATTCAGTCCCATGAAATTAATTCTTGTTTTGCTTGATATTGGTTTGGCAGTTTTATGAATCCATCAGTTTCTGCATTTAGAGTTTTTGGAAATCTTTACCCACTTTGATGGCATGATCTTAAAGTTACTAGAAACCTGTACTCCAGAGTACTACCAGAGTCTTTTCCATGAACTTGCCCCAAGATGAAAACATTTTTCACTCTCAATTGATTTCAAAAGCTTTCAGAAAAAAATCAGAGTAGAGCATTAGCTGTGTGAATGACAAAAGACTTAAAAGTGTCCATGGTTAAAGATCTGATGAGAGTTCATTATAGCACAATTAACAAGTAAATCAGATTATTTCTGCAACAAACAGCATTTTATAGGAAGTAGAATTATGACTGATAAAATGTTATGACATACTATGAAAAACAAAGATGTTGGCAAACTTCTAGGAACTTCATGCAATGTCTGAAACACATATTAATAACACGTATCCATGCAAGTGTAACTTGAAGGTTAAGCATCACTTTTTATGTGACAATGCTTCCCACATAGTTTAATACATTAAATAAACTGAATTAGTTTAATATCTCTTTTTTACAAAGTGATAGGACAAATTTATTTTGAGAGAAAAATAAAAGACCCGTTTAGAATCTGATTTTCAGAAATTTGTCATAATGTCAAAAATGTTGAACACCTTGCCCTGGCCAGTGTGGCTTACTTGGTTGGAGTGTTGTTCCGTAAACAGAAAGGTGGTGGGTTTGATTCCTGGTGAGGGCACTTGCCTAGGTTGTGAGTTCAGTCTCCAGTCGGGGCATGTATCCGAGGCAACCCACTGATGTTTCTCTTCCTCTCCCTCTCCCTCCCTTCCCCTCTCTCTAAAATCAATAAGCATAAGTTCTTGGGTGAAGATGAAAAAAAGTTTGAACACTTGATTAAATAGGATAACAGGTCAATATGAAATAATACTTAGTTATCTATTTAACCAAAGTGGCAATAAAAGATTTCATGACTGTAAAAAAGAAACCTTAGCAGTTTTGATAGTAAAAAGACTTAATTTTCTTAAGTAATCAAAGACATAATAAAGACAGTACAAAACATAAGAAAATTTTTTTTTAAGATTTCATTTATTTATTTTAGAGAGAGGGGAAGGGAGGGAGACAGAGAGGGACAGAAACAGCAATGTATGGTTGCCTCTCACATGGCCCTCACTGGGGACCCGGCCTGCAACCCAGGCATGTGCCCCGACGGGGAATCGAACTGGGACCTTTTGGTTCCCAGCCCGCGCTCAATCCACTGAGCTACACCAGTCAGGGCTAGAAATTATTTTGATAAGACATAGAATCTTTGTTTCCTGGGTGGATTACTCAATGGGTAAAGAAAAACCTTTTATAATCTCATTAAAAATGAAGCAGTAATCGAAACTCCAGTTTGGGGTCAACATGTTACCAGCATGGGTTTCTTGTGTTCCCCAAGGTAGCAATCAAGAGGAAACCCCAGAGAAATTTCCAGACAGATTTTATTTAGCTTATGCTTGAGCACAAGGGAGACAGCACAGAGGAAAGAAAGGTTCTCTGAATAGGCTTAGGGGCTGATTCTGCCTGGCTGCTTCTATAAACTAGGGACACAGGTAGGATTTTTGGAAAAGGTGGATTTTTTGAGAAAGGCAGGTTTTCAAAATTTTCCACCTAATTGTTGAGTGACTTTCTTCCAGCTGCATTGCCTGGTAACTATATCCATGCCTACGCCATGGGGGCAAGATGGCAGAGTGCTCGTTACTGCCACTCCAGGAAGGCTACACAGCAGTCAGGCCTTGGTCCGCTGTGCATGCAGGTCAGTAGTTTAAGCAGGTAATTACAAGGAAGATAAAATTAGCTACCTCTCTGTTTTTGAGGAGAGATTGAAGCGGTAGCGACATTTTTTTTTTTTTGGTCAGCTTATCCCTAGTTTCTTCTAACCACTTGGTCTTAACTTGGTTTCTTGGCCACCAGGTATTCTTCATTCCCCAGGACCATATGCCGTCTCAAGTACTTTATTAATATTAAGGTTCATTTAACCCCTTATGATAAATTTAATTTTAGCCAACTTGACCACATGAGACAACTTTTTTTTTCTTTCTTCTTTTACAGTTTCTTATATCCATCTTGGGTTTTGTTCTTCATATTTCTCTTTTGCATCTGAAATTACCTTTAAATAACCTTAAACTACTATAAGACAAAATTATTCTTCTTTCTCTTAACAGTAACACGTCCTTTATATCTTATACCTTGCCTTGCAAAAATACATTTTATTTTCTTTGCATACTTTTCATGAAGAATTTCCCCATCACCCTTATTATTCTTAGTGATTTATTTACATACATTGAATAGAATTCATAACCCTTAGTAGCCTTAATTTCCAGTGAAAACAAGGCAGTAGGCAATTGTGAACTGTGTTATACATATCAGCATTCTGTAGTAGATAAGCAAATTTATGAATATACTAATACTATTATTTTTAGAGGCATGTTTCTGCGTAGTACAAATTTCAATGTGGTAAAGGAATGTTTACTAGCACATCTAAATTTTTTAGTCTTTCTGCAATAACAGTCCAAAAATAGATAAATTTATGTTTAGCAATTAATATTTCAATATTTTCTTGTATTTGGAAATGCTCTAGATAGTCAATGAATATCCATCATTTAACTTAACTAAGTATAACTTTGAAGTTTTGTTACCAAAAGAAGTTTTGGAAACTTTTTAAGTGGAAAGGATCACATAAGCTTTTATCCCATTTGCATCTATGTACTTCATGTGTTCTTAACCATTATACTGGGATTGTTCATAAAAATTTCATGAGATTTTAAACAAAGCTAGCCATAATTTAAAGTAACTTTCTTGGTAACAAATTTTGTAACATCATATATTTAGGCAAACATTAAAAATAACAGAAACAAAAAACCTAAAAGTTAAACATATGACTTAGATTGAATTCATAATTTTATAATCTTAAACAGCTAGTAGAGATAACATGAATTTATTTGACTAATTAACTAAAGTAGAATAAAATTGTGTCTGTATTATATGTAATGTTGACAACTCTGAAGACATATCTAGTTTTACTTAACCAAGAATATTAAGGAAGTATTATTACCAAAGATTATCCTAGATCATGTAGATTTGAAAAAAAAAAGGGGGCTAGTTTCTATTTTTCTGACAGGTTTAGGAATACTTTATATATAAGTGCTAATTCTTTCTAGCTAATTAAAGCAGAGGTCTTTTATGAATTTTGGCAATACCATCTGAAGGTAGAAAAATGCCACATATACAAATCTTATATATATAGACAAAAATACAGACAGACACAAATAAGAGATCTTAGAACTTTCATTTAAAAATTTTACTCATGAGTCACATACTTCTGGTCACAATGGAGGTATAGGTAAACACGCTTGCTTCCTTGAACAACAACAACAAAAATTACAACAAGAGTACAAAACAAATATCACCCCAAATCATCAGAAAAGTAGAGCTGTATGGAAGTCCAACAACCAAGGATTTAAAGAAGCCACATTAGACTGGTAGGAGGGGCAGACCTGTGGAGACATATGGAGAGCTGTGGAGAGGTGGAGAGGTACGGAGAGGCTCAGAGACATGGAATGGGTGATCCCACATTCATGGGTCGTGGAAAAAATCAGGACGGATACCTTTGGAGTGAGGGATCCCATCCCCAATCCAGACTACCGAGCGCAGGGTTCCAGTACCAGGAAGATAAGTCCCCACAACTTCTGGCTATGAAAACCAGTAGGGGTTGGGATAGTGGAAGAAACTGCAGGATTCTCAGGAGACTCTTTTAAAAGTCCCACAATAGATTTAGAACTTACACAGACTCACTCCCTCTGGGATTCAGCACCAGGGCAATAGCTGGAAGGGCACCAGTGGCATATAGGGAGAAATTGAAGTGACTGGCAACAGGGCGAGTTCTAGGAGACAGCCTCCTCCTGAGCAAAACTTTAGAGGCCAGTCAGTGGCATTATCCCTCTCCAAGCCCTGCCCCAACAGAGCCACAGAGCCACACAACAGTGACGTGGGTTGCCCTACTCTGGCGATTACTTAAGGCTCCATCTCATAGAAGGTACAGGTACACTTTTCTACAATAGACCATGCTACTAAGACAAGGAATCAAAGCAGGTCTATGTAAGACAGGGAGACAAAGCAACTCTATGTAATATACAGAAACAAACACAGGGAGGCTGCCAAATTGAGGAGACAAAGAAATATGGCACAAATGAAAGAACAGAACAAAACTCCAGGAAGAAAAAAAGCTAAACAAAATGGTGATAAGCAACCTATCAGATGCAGAGTTCAAAACACTGGTTATCAGGATGCTCAAGGAACTTGGGTAATTCAACAGCATAAAAAAAGACCCAGACAAAAAAATTGAGGTTATATTAAGTGAAATAAAGAAAAACCTACAAGGAACCAACAGCGGAGGGGATGAAGTCGAGAATCAAATCAATGATTTGGAACACAAGGAAGGAAAAAGCATTTAATCAGAACAACAGGAAGGAAAAATAAAAAGAAAATGAGGATAGGCTAAGGAGCCTCTGAGATATCTCAGACATACTAACATCCAAATCATAGTGGGACCAGAAAGAAGAGGAAGAGGAAGAAAACTTATTTGAAAAAATAATGAAAGAAAATTTCTCTAATTTTGATGAATAAGATAGACATACAAGTCCAAGAAGCACAGAGAGTCTTAAACAAAATCGATCTAAAGAAGACCACACCAAGACACATTACAATGAAAATACCAAAGATTAAGCATCAAGAGAGAATCTTAAAAGCAGAAAGAAAAAAGCAGATAGTAGCCTACAAAAGAGTTCCCATAAGACTGTCAGCTGATTTCTCAAAAGAAAATTTGCATGCTAGAAGGGACTGGGAAGAAGTATTCAATACAATAAAGATTAAATTTTAAAATAAAAAGAAGTGAAATGAAAAAAAAAGTATTCAAAGTGATGAAAAGCAAGGACCTACAACCAAGATTACTTTACCCAGCAAAGCTATCATTTAGAATGGAAGAGTAGATAAAGTTCTTACCAGACAAGGTAAAACTAAAGGAGTTCATCATCACCAAGCCATTATTACAGGAAATGTTAAAGGGAATTATATAAGAAAAAGATCAAAATATGACATTAAAGTGGCAATAAATTCACAACTATCAACAACTGAATCAAAAAGCAAACTAAGCAAACAAGTAGAACAGGAACAGAATCATAGATATGGAGATCATTTGGAGGGTTATCAGTTGGGAGGGGGGAGAATGGAGGAAAAGGTACAGGGATTAAGAAGTACAAATTGGTAGGTACAAAGTAGACATAGGAAAGTTAAGAACAGTATAGGAATTGGAGCAGCCAAAGAACTTATATGCATGACCCATGGATGTGAACTAAGTGGGGGGATTGCTAGAGGGAATGGGGGTACCAGGTTGAGAGGGGCAGAGGGGGGCAAATTGGGACAACTATAATAGCATAATCAATAAAATATATTTAAAAAATTTTACTCAAGGGTCAGGCACAAAACTTACTAGTTTATATATTAAATTGTGTTTCTGGCAGATAGAACAAGTGAAGGTTACCTACTTGATAGGTGGCTACAATTTTTACAAATATTTCTGGAGAAGACTTTTAAGATTTTTATTTGCTCTTGATAAGTAATCTTAAAAGAACTGTACACTAAATTTTGGGTGAAGAATCCTTTGCAAATATCTAGCAGCTTGTTTCGAAAAGCTTTTTTTCTTTTTTTTTTTTTTGTTTCGGTCTCAGGCAGTTGTAGGTGGTTGCTGTAGCTGAAACTTATCTTTTAGATGTTTACATGTTAAGGGAATGATAAGATTTACACCTCCAAGGCTCAGAGAAAGAATCTAAGTTTTCTCTAAGAAGGAGTTCAGAGGCATATTTGCTTAAATCTAGGGCAATTACTACTTAAGGCTTTTTTTTTTTTTAATTTAGTGTAGGGCAGTCCAAGAATTATTTATGGCAGAAGTCCAAAATACTTTCACAAAGGTCTGCTTGGAAAGTCCTGGAGCTGATGGGCTCTGATTACACAGAAAGGAACAGTAAGTACATTAGCTTTGCTGTGTGTTCTCAGGACCTTTGTTCAGACTATTTCCTGGCTATCAGTATTTATATAAGTCTCACAAAAACTGACTTTGCAGTTCTTAACATTTTTTTAGTCTGGTCTCTATCTCCTAATCTTTCTAATAGAGTTTTGTTTTGTTTTTATAGGTCAGCCAAAGCACTCTCCAGTTCTTTTCAGTTTGTTTTTTCCCATAGGTACTAATAGGATATTTGTTTTAGGGTGACAGGTTTCTTTAAAAAAAACCCTAAAGGCCATATTTGACAAGCCCACAGCTAACATTATACTCAATAATGGAAAACTGAAAGCTTTTTGTCTAAGATCAGGAACAGGACAATAATGCCAAAGTTTCACTACTTCTATTTGACATAGTACTAGAAGTCCTAGCAAGAGCAATTAGGCAAGAAAAATAAATAAAAGACATCCAAATCATAAAAGAAAGAAAACTGTCTCTATTTGCAGATGACATGATAGTACATATGGAAAACCCCAAAGACTCCACCCCAAAACTGTTATAACTAATAAACAGATTCAATAAAGTTGCAGGATACAAAATCAATGTAAAAAAGTCTGTTGCATTTCTATGCAGTAATAAAAAACTATCAGAAAGAGAGATTAAGAAAATAATCCCATTTAATTTTAAAATTTTAAAAAAGATTTTATTTATTTATTTTCAGAGAGAGGGGAAGGAAAGGGGAAAGAGAGGGAGAGAAATATCACTGTGATTGGTTGCCTCTTGCACACCCCCAATCGGGGACCTGGCCCATAACCTAGGCATGTGCCCTGATTGGGAATCAAACTGGTGACCCATCGATTTGCAGGCCAGTGCTCAACCCACTGAGCCACACCAACCAGGGTAAAAATAATCCCATTTAAAACTACAAAAAGAACAGAATCCTAGGAATAAATTTAACCAAGTAGACGAAAGACCTGTACATTGAAAACTATAAGACATTGGTGAAAGAAATCAAAGAAGACAAAAATAAAAAAGATACTCTGTATTCATGGACTGGAAGAATTAATAGCGTTAAAATGTCCAGACTATCCAGAGAGTCCATGTGATCCCTACTAAAGTTCCAATGATATTGGAACTTCAGGAATAGAAACAGGACATCTTAAAACTTGTATCATACCACAAAAGATCCTAAGTAGTCAAAGCAATCCTGAGAAGAACAAAGCTGTAGACATCACACTTTCTGATTTCAAACTGTATTAAAAAGTTACAACAATCAAAATATTTGAACCCCTTACTCTCTTAAGCACACTAGGCATGTTCCCAACTCAGGACCTTCCATTTATTTTACCATTAGACAGACATATGATGGCCCCAGATCTCCATGTGGATGACTCTTTCCCCTGCCTCAGGCCTTTGCTCAGACGCTACGTTCTCGTTGACATCTCCCTGACCTCTCTCCATCCCTGCCAACTATAGCCCATATGTTCTTTCCCTTTCCGATGTTATTTTTCTCTAGGACACATCCTATTATACAGGGTCCGGCAGAAGTAAGGGTTGCTTGAGTGTGGTAGTAATATGGGTGTAATAATTTGTAGTTTTAATTTGAATATTTTACCTAAAATGTCACATGGTATGCTTGAGTGTGATATTGTTATGTTACAAAATTACATGCTTAGGATTTTGTAATAAAAGATTTTATGATAAGGGGCATTATTTGTGCCGGACCCTGCATTACGTACATTAACCCCAAATGTAAGGCACTGGGCTCTCACCCTCTGCCCAGGCCCCAATTCTCAGCTCATCGCCATCTCAAGTTCTTCTGGGGAGGAGCAGAGTGGAGGTGGGAAGGAATGCAGAATTGAGTCCCTCCTAATAACGTGGGATTTTCTCAGCTCAATTTCTATTGATTGTGTGTATAGCTTACACTGTTGTCTTTGTGTTCTCAACTAAAAATACAATTCTACACTAACTTACAATAACGTAACCCCAAATTTCACACAAGGAAATTTTTGCAGCTCTCCTTTGTTTACACTAGTTCGGTGATTGTCTCTGTCCTGTCCACGAGGACAAGAATTCTTACTGGCTTTTGTCTTACAGCTGTAACTCTAGCACTTTAGATACTTCTGGTACACAGTATGTCATCAATAAACATTTGGACTAGTGTTCAATTAGTGAATGGCTCGCCCTCTTTAGACATATACTGGACATGACCTCCCTGCTCTCAGAAACTAGTAGATATCATTTGCTTAATCAAAATGTTAACAAGACTATAACCTAAAATTCATACAACCTTACATTTACGTAACACTTTAGCACCATTAAAATACCTTCAGATACATTATCTCATTTAATTCTCACAACTACTTTCTATTCCAATTTTTCACAGGATACCAAATCTGAGAGAAATCGTGTTTTTGTTCAAGGTCACAGGAAACTGAACCATGGAGAACTGAATGATTTGCTCAAAGTCCACACAACACAACTGAGATTCAAATTCATGTTGTTCTGACCACAGATTTGATACAATTTCTACTCTAATATTCCAAGTCTATAATTCTGTCCTGGATCAATTGCCTACATATTCCTTGATTCTGTATCGGTAATATCTGTCTCCTCTCCTTGGCCAGCCAGGCTCAGGACTCATAATCCAGTTGTTCAGGTTTGCTTCAGCCCTTATTGACTGTGCTAACCTAGCAAAACTGGGGCTTGCTGAATGGCTCTGCCTGGTTGTAAAACCAGGATTAAGGAGTCTAAAAATGCATGTCCTCAATACAGCTCATCTGCAAAAATATAGATAAAGATTCAGGCTGTAAATACCCAGAACCAAAGACTCTATAAAACTCAGTTTATGTAGAATTGAATGCAGATAAGAACTTAACCAAGTTTCAGTCAAACCATTTAAATATGTCATCCTATAGCTTTAAAATACCATGTCCCTTTCAAAGGCACACATTTTTTCTTATTCTTACTTCTAAGAAAGAAAGCCTATCTTTTAAGCACTGTCCAAAATCCTCATATAAGAACTTATTAAATACCTACTATGTATGTAAAAAGTATAATGCTATTTCTCCCCTTCCTGTTCATTCATAAGCAAATATTTAGCTTTCTTTATAAACTTTCATCGCTCTTAGTCATTCATCTTCATTCTTCTCCTCTCCCATCTTTCACAACCTACTCCCACTCACAGAAAACTCATTATTATTAGGGGTCCACTCTGCCTTTTCTTTCCTTGTGGCTTCCCCACTTCAACTATAATCAGCAGAGAGTTCGAAATCCATTTCTTTGTACTACCACAGATTGTAGATGTTCAAAAGCTGGTGACCAAGATAAGGTAGAGGAGCTCCATTCATGATTTGAACCAGAGAAGGGGAACATATTATCAGATGTCCCATTTTAATGGCACACAAATAACGTGACTCAGACTGGTTTGGGTGCAGTCTGCATACATCAGAGAGGAGGAGATGGACTGCTGACTTGGCAGAGGGCTGTGAATAAAAGCTGACTGGTTTGGCGCCTATAATTACACCCAAGCTGTAGCTTGAATGTTGATTGTCTCTCAGAAAGAAAGAAAAGGAAGAGAGGAAGGAAACAGGAAGATGAAATTCTGGTTTTTACTAATAGGATAGACTCAGACTTTCAGTGTTTTCATAGAATTGATTGTAAGCTGGGACCTCTCCTACAGAGGACATCCATGAGAATATCCAGTGGAATAAAAACCAGTATAATCATCTAGACTTCCACGACTGTCTCACAGATTCCATAGGAAGCATTAATTCCAAGGCTGAATTAAAATTTGAAATAATTAGAACAGAAACAATCCCTCTTCCCAAATGTACATGACATAGCGAGATCGATTTAACAGGTGTTTGGTGAAAACTTACTGGGTAGAAAATACTATGTTCAGTATAGGAGGGAGGATAAACTTTTTCCTTCTACCTTCTTAGGTTCACAGCCTGCTCCCACCCCCAATCAAAGAGGTACAAAACAGATTCACAGGAGAAAGTTTTAAATTAGGATTGTGTAAATGACAGAAGCCCAAGTCAGTTCATCTAAAAAGTAAAAAGGGGGAATTTATTTGCAAAAGTAGGTTACTAACCGAACTTTGGGAAGAACAGAGATGAAGTCAGGTAGGCATGATTGAATTCGGGTCTCAGACGTCATTCTTCCTCCATCCCCTGTCTTTGAAGGCAGCCTTTATAATTTCATATCACACAAAAGCTCTCTCCATGCTTGGGGATCACTGCCGTAGCCAGTTCTTCTGGTGTCCACCTCTGGAAAAGTTAGAACTTGTCCAGAGATGGACACCAATGGATGAACATGGGTCACATACCCATCTCTTGGATCAGTCACTACACCTGATAAATGAGGTGTGGTTTTTGGCAGCTCCCACCAGAAACTCCTGGTTGGGTGGCATGGCCACAGGGGACTCCTGTGGGTCGTGGAGCCATCTCAGCTTTCCCAACGGAGGCACAGTAAACAGGACAGAAGACTACAGAGCGTGACTGGGATTCTGGGCCACAATATTTAGGAGGATGGTGATGCCTTTAACAAATAGAGAGATGAATTTGGCTGAAGTGATGAATTTTATTTCAGACATCTTATTTTTAAGGTTTATCCAATTTTGTATGTAGCATTATGTCAGAGGGTCTTAGAAATTGGGGTCTTTAATTTCTGGGAGAAGTTGCTTTTAAAACCGTGACTTGGGAGTCATTAGCATATACATTACGATGAAATGAAATGGATAAGGCTGTTCAAGGGGGGTTGTTCAGAGATAGTGTAGAGGGTACACGACACTAGTGTAAATACTAGTGTAATTTGGGAAACTGATACAATTTGAATGGTGAGCCTAAAAGGGTAAAATGGAAAAGCAGATTGAGAAGAAGCTGTGAAATAACGATATTCAAGAGAGGAAGATGGGTAAGAAAGTGTAAAAAAATCACTGAGTGCTTTGTGGGTTCCTTTTTACCTTCTTTACCAAGTCAACAAGTCCTCTCTGGAGTACCTAGGATGATCATCGTACTTTGATAGGGCACTAGGGGAGCTGGAAAAGAAAAAGAAGACTCCGATCTTTCCCCGAAGTAAAGACAACTTGCCAGCTCTCAAGGACGGGGTCAGGTAACGGGGGGGGGGGGGGGGGGGGGGCTGTTTGAGATTGTGCTGCGGCGGGGACCAACTCAGTCTGGGCTGGCCGGCACACTGATGACATCTGGCCCATTTGACACCTTTGGCACATGTGCCAGAAATGGCAATGGGAGAGTATGGGGAGAACTGAACATGATAACTGGCGGAGGCATTCGCCTGTTAGTTTGTCGTAGTAGAAACTGACACACGGGACACGGTGCCTGATGAAGAAGTGGGCGACTTCACAGTGTTCTCCTGGCCCAGAGCAAGGCCAGGCTTAAAAATAGCATGTAATAATTGTCACTGTGTTAAAGAAAGTAATCCCCTTAGTTTGGACCATTCTTATTATTGTTGTTGTTATTATTATTATTTTGGTTTCTATATCTTTCCAGTCGTGTTTCTGTAGTAAACAATAGTAGACTAGTGAGAGCGGCACCACGTGGTGGAAAGATCGCTGTGTGAGAAGGCAGGGAACCGGGACTGCAGTTATGACCACCACGCTCCCCCCTCCCCACCACACACACGAACTGTATGCTCCCGTTTTGCAACCTGAAATAAGCCACTTAATCTCTATGTTTCAGTTGCCTCAACTAACAAAAAGAGAATGCTAATACTCCATTGGCCTCAGAGCAAGGACTATATGGATGGTTTTTTTGAATTTCCTTCTGCTATGATTTTGATCATTCATCCATGTGACATGGGTGCCAGGGCGACGAAGCTCAAAGGATTGGTTCCTGCCTTCGGTCTGCCCTGGGAAACAGGAAATGTGTGATTTAACACTTAAGTGCGGTGGTGGAGGCGAAGGAGACAGACACGGCATACAAAGACCAGGGGTCTCACATCTGTGCAGGGAATTTGGGGGACTTCCTCAGGGGAAGTAATACTTGAGCTGAGCCTGAAAGGAGTTTCCATAGCAATAAAGAGAACAGAGGTTCCAGGCAAAGAGAACAGCACATGTTTTAAAAAGGAGACACATCCTGAGGAAGAATAAAAAGTAGTTCACATTAATGGCATATAAATAACAAAGTATGACGTTGTCAAAATTTGGGGCTGGACAGATGGTCAGATGTTACTCAAAAGAGTTACGGAGCACTCTATGGTTGAAGGGCAGTGTGCTAGAGGCTGGGCCAAGGAGGAAGGACAGGATCTTGGAGGATGACTTGGGACGGCTTCAAACTAGAATTACAAAGACTAGAAATGTCCTTTCCCATGATCTGGACAGATAGTATATGTGCAAACACAATGGAAAGAACGAAGGTGTATGTCAACTGAAGTCCACACAGATCCTTTTGCCTCAGTCTGATTCATTCTGAAATCCAGTGGATACCCTGAACGACCACCCCCTGCTGAGTTTTCTAGCATCTGACCCCCCAAACTGCCCAGGCACTCCGGGTCCTCTGCTGACACCTTGGAGGCCAGCCATGACTCCTGGCTGGCTGAATGAGCAAACAAAGGAAAAGGAAAAGAAAAAGAAAAAAAGAAATGAAGCTGTGAGAGAATCCAGGAAAGACATAATAAAAGACAGTGGCTGTGGGGAAGGAGCGATATTTACGAGGTTGAATCAGCCCTTGGTCTATTGGATGAGGCATACACAGAAGGGAACAATAAAGGATCACTTCCAACTTCCTGGCTTGGGAAACTGGGTGGATGATGGCGGCATCACTGAGATAAGAGGCAGCAGGTTGGTGGAAACACAGGACATGTTGGCATTCACAGATTTTATCCTGCCTGTTTCATGGACGCAATACCATTCTTAATCTTTCTGAAGATGCTAAAGCACTTTGGTTTGCTCAGGTTCTTGCCTTCTGTAGAACTTGGATTCTGCAAATAGAGAGCGTTTCTGGGTTCATTCTGGGCAGTATGACCCCTACATTGGCCGGGTCTCATTTTCATGTGCTCTAAGGTGTAGATCAGTGGTCCCCAACATTTTTGGCACCAGGGACCCACTGACAGGAAGGGGGGTGCAGGACAGGAGGTGGAGCTCAGGTGGGCTTCTTCCCTCTCTGATGATTCCTAATAGGCCACTGACTGGTGGGGGTCCGTGGCCCTGGGGCTGGGGATACTCGGGGTAGATTATTTCCCTCCGATCATCAGTTGCCCCTCCTCAGCCATCCCTTGACTTCTTTCTTGGAATCCCCACTCCTCTCCATTCTCGTTGTTGGGTGCGGTTGGTCATGCCCACACCTCTTTATTTCCTTACCCTGATTTTAATGTGGTTTTTGAAAAAAAAAGATAAATTGACATGCTCAATCTGCCTTCCTAAACGAGAGGCTCCTGATTTTGATCTTTGATGTGATATATTTAAAGTAGCTATGGAATGTCTAGGCTGAGATGTGCAGCAGGCAATTAGCTGTATGTATGGACTTGGGATGAGGAGACAGATTTACATTACAAGTTAAGATCTGGAGTCACTGGTATAGAAATGATGGGTGGGGATGAGATTACCTAGGGAGAGCATGCAGAATAAGAGACTAGGAATCAAGCCTGACGCCAGGGACGATCTCTATTTCAGATCATTGTTTGTAGGATCCAATATTCCTCTAGCATGCGGAGACTAATAATAACTGAGAAGTTTCCCCTTATGGATAGAAAGGACTCAAACAGGCTCTCTGAGTTCAGGAAAGTTGCACTTAATATACAGGGTGGGGTAAATGTAAATTTACAGGTGTTTTTGGTATGGAAAATAATACAGTGATTCATAAATAAGAATAAATTTTGTGTTTCATGCACTCACGACTATAGCCCTAGTTTTGCTCCACCTGCATAATAAAGCTGTGAAAGCAGTAGTGAAATGATTAGGTGTAACAACGTTGAACAGAGTAGGGATAGGAGTTCTGAAGATGAGATAATTAAGGGTGTCCTCATTTCCAGCTGATGCTATCTGATTTTTTTTTGGTCCTGAGCCCATTTTTATGAGTCTGCTGAACGCTGGCTCTCATGATCTGCTCTCCTATTCTCTACGCTGAGAACGTGGCTCTGATTCAAGGACCATTGTTCACTGAGATGTGTCCTGATAGTATCCACATGTTCAGTAAATATTATTGAGGCCCTGAAATGTGCCAGACTCTGGGTGAGGTGCCAGGGATATGAGAATATATAAGATAACATTCTTGCCCTCAAAAAACCCATACATATGCATCAATGCCCCCCACCCCCACGCTCACCTCAGGGGTGCTCACTGTCATTTTATTAGCAAACTTCTTGTCATTAGCTTTCAGGGAGTTTGGCTATCCCTCATTCTGATAGGTAAATACGAGGGTCTTATTTTGGTGCCCAATGTGGCCATTTTGCGCCCCTTGTTAAGCAAAAGATGAGGATTTTTTTTTGAACACTGTCTTAAGAGTGATAGTTGTCACCCTACCCCAATATCGCACAGCGCCTGGTGCATAGTGAGCTACGTATTAGATTACTTAGTCTTTTTATTTTTATTGCCTCAAATTATTATTATTAAGCAAGGATTCTAAAAAGGCACAAGCACAGAGTAATAGCATATTTTAAAGAAGGCCAATGAAAGCAAATCTTTTTTAAAGAGTAAATTTAAAATAATTATAGTTGGTCAATAAGTCATTGGTTAAAAAAAATACAGCTGATGACTGTCTATTGCCTTTCTTATAAACATCAACATCCAGACATAGATGAATTACTTTAAACATGGAATTTTAGCTGTTGTGTCTGTAATCTCAGGTTTTTTAAAAACCCCATGATTTTTTAAAGTCTCCAAAAGAGATAGGGAAATTTTAATTAAGTAAAGAATGAGGATGTAGGCTGCCACAGGGGTGAGTAGAGAATTAATCTAGTATAGTGTGTTATTATTGTTACTAAAACTAATTAAATTTGTAATTAACATGACAATAGTAGTGATGGGATAAGAAGTAGGGAACAGGACCACTTCAAATGATGGCTTTTTCTAGTTTAGGTGAATTTTCAAAATGTCTTCATTCATTCATTCATTCATTCAATTAATTGATCCACTTGCTCAACAAATATACCCAGCATGTGCCAAGCACTGTGCTAGGTACTGAGAATGCAGAGAGGAGGTCAAGGCCTCTTCCTTCTTATGAAGATAGCCTCGATAGCTGAATGAGATCCCACCCAAGAGAGTTACAGTGCAGAGGGATCACGCAAGATGAACTGGAGAGTGGCTTGGCCACCTTATTTTACTCGGGTGATCTGGTGCTGCCACCTGCCGGGGATTTTCTTTTTCACAGCGTTTAACCATAGGCTTGGACAGAGAAACCAGAATTTCCTCCATGGGCAAGGCTCCCATTTCCAGCTTTGCATGCAGGACCATGCGCTTTTTCTTCACGAGCACACCTTTCCTCTTCCTCTCCACTAGCACCACGTGGCACCAACCCTAACTTCTCCAGAATGGCAAACTCCTTTCTTGCAGGTGTGTTGAGTCACCTGTGCAGTGTGCCCAAGGCAATGGCCTCATTTCTCTCCCTCCCACAGAGTTTTGCCTTCAAGTCTCTGTTTGAAGGCTTTGGTTTTCTTCCTGCTCTTGGGAGAGTTAGAGTTTCTTGCCAGGACACTGGTAGTGTGTGCCAGAGTAGCTTACCACGGGCTGGAAGAAGCCGAAGGCCTTTGCCTCAAATACTTCTGTACATGGGGAACAGTGTCTGCCGCAAACACTTCTGTACAGGGGAGTAGTGTCGTGAGTGGGGGCAGTTTACTGACATCCTCTGGGCTGTTTCAGAATGCTGAGCAGAAGTCAGGGCTCAGGAGATTAAGCATTAAATAGGTCATTCGCTTTGCATCATCAGTTCCTGAAATGAGTCAAATGGCTTCAGGGAGGGTGTCATCCCTGAAGAGGAGCCCAATACTACCAAGTCCACCAGTGACCGTGTGACTTCCTGCTTCATTTGGCCTTGCTTCCAGCCAAGGGCTTCCCATGAATTGCTAATGTCTGGCCTGGAAAACATTAACCTACTTGGTTAGTAGACCACTTGGACACAAAATCATAGAAACCATGATTATTCTGGATTTTAGTAGACAAGAATGATTGTTGAAATATTAAAATATATTTTTAAATGCAATGCTTTATTTTTTTTATCCTAAATTAAATCATGAAGTGGAAATATACTAAGGCATGTATACGTTTGTTTCTATCTGGTGGTCTGGCCCCCCAAAAGTTCTTTAGGAAAACCAGCTTTATTCTTCTTGACTGTGAACCTTTAAAAACATGTCCTCAGCTCAGTGCCCTGCGTTGAACCACGAGGAAGGCCAGAGTGGACACAGTATTAAATTAATTGCCGAATCTCTTTTCTGACACTATTCCTCGGTTCTTTTTCTTTTCTCGTTTAGCTTGACAGACCGTCCCATCAACTCCTTTAGCTTTGTCTCTCTCCTCATTCTGATCTCTTCTCAGGCTCTAATTTGTATGCTTCTATCTTCCTCCTCCTTGCTGAAATTAGTGGCAGTACGGACCGCCTTCAATACTGGCTATAACATTCCATACCTATATTGTTCTTGGACATAGCGCAGCTCAGCCAGTCGTGCCCCATTTCTTCATTCCATTTCTGAGAATAAAGGGATGTTTGTGAAAAAGTAGTGTGGAACTTGGTGTGGATGCCACATGTCCTCGATACTCAGTCCAATAGACGAATGCTCCCCACAATGAGTTATGATGTCCAGTGTGCCCTTGAGGACAAAAGAAGACCCAGAGGAGGGGAAATGAGGAAATGGGGAGGGGCGGTAATAAGAAATTAGGTCAGAGACAAAGAGCCCTGAGGATGGGAATGTGGGGAATATGGGGAAGAGGAAGACAGGAGACAGGGTGAAGAGGGAGGGTGAGGTTGTGGGAAGGTAGAGTCTCGAAGGTGAAGGGATGTTAACAGAGAAAAAAGGAATCAGCTCCCCCAACTGAAAATGGCCCTTGAAAGATTGGACTCAGAAACAGTCAAGATCAAATGCTAATTCTTCAACATATTCCATGAAGCGAAGGTTGATTTTAACTGCCCCAACCCCTGCCCCGCCCCATTTCACATTTCATCACTTTCAGGGAGGTGCAGAGTTAAGACAGGCAGGAGGAAAGTGAAAGTCGAATCTTTCAAAATCATTTTTTATGGATGCTTTTGAGAGTATCATTTGAAACTTATCGCTGAACTGACATCCATTTTTTCTTTTCACATTTTTATTTTATTTCTTAAAATATTACAACATTTGAACAGGTTCTTGGTTTCAAGTAAAACATATTGAAATACATAAGCAAAAAAAGATGGTCTCTCCTTCTTCCAAAACCACCCATTACAGAGCTCATGTTAAGTTTGATGAGTCTCTTTTATGTTTTTATGACATATATAAGGACCCTCTTCTTTTTTTTATGAAACCAGAGATAATATTTACACTCACACTGTAACTTACTTTTTCATTTAATAATATATATCAACATATTAATAGCTACATAGTACTTCAAGCAACGGATGTACAGTTCTTTATTCATCCCACTTCTACTGATAGATATCAAAGATAGTCAAGCAGTTCTGGCACCACAAATATTGTCAAAATAAAAATATTTATACATATTTAGACCTTTGCAAAGATTCAGCCTTGAAGGAGGGTGCAGAAAGGAGCAGGAGGCCCCAGAACTAAGGCCTCAGCACAGCCCCCACAATCCTATGGGACTTAGTGTAGGGCAGACACACAAACTCCCATCGCTACCAGTGTCCAAGGCAGCCCTTTTGGCTCATACACTCTTAGCATGTAGCTGTTATCTTTTTTATTTCAAAATGACTGTTGCATCTTCTGGCAGTTCATGCAGGAAGCAGGCAAATTCGGAGAGTGCACCAGAGACTTGCTTTCATATCAACAAGAAATGGTGGAAATCACAGTTTGGCTTTTGTCTCCTCCCTAAGAGAGTCAGGTGAGGGAGAAACGTGTCACAAATGACAACTGAGTCCACCAAAATGGAGCATCAGCCGTACAACATGGCACAGAAGAGAGACAGAAAATGGACACTATCGGAAATTAAAAGATGTAAAATTGTCTGAAAATAATAAACCTCAGTAATAATCACAGCAACTTATGAAAAGCTGTTTGGCAGTATCAAAAATTCTTTACTTTTGACCTGTTAATTTTTATTCTGGGGCTCAGTCCTAAGGAAATAACTCAAAACACAGACAAAAATGTATCTCCTAGGCTGTTTATCACAGTATCTGCATTTTTAACAAAATTGGATTCAACCTAAGTATTTGTCTAGGCCTGTTAGCTTCTTGTAGGCTGTGAGGTTGCCTGATGGCCTGTGTGTTAAGAACATATAAAAAGCAGAGAAAGAACAAACTAATCTCATCAGCCACAGAGCTAAGGAACAGGATACACAGGCCTGAAAGACCACAAAGAAGCCCTGATGATAAGAGGCAGCCCTGTCAATCTTGTTATCTTGTCCCCTAAAAGTAGATGTCTGCTGCCCTTTACGCAATGCTCTGCCATTAGAATGACTCAGCTTCTCCTTGTTTCTGCTGCTTCCCTTCTCTTCTCTTTCAACTGCTGGCTCAGAGTTTCTAGAGCAACTGTTAGTTCTCTGCAGCCCTCTCCACCTCATTGGCGTTTGCTTGCTTTTGCTTTTTGGCCTCCCAATCTGTTCCCGATCATTGGGCACTCTTGATTCAGGGGCTGTGTGCAGCCAGCACAAGAAAGAGATTGAAATGAAACACGGACCACATCAAAGTGCTTACAACAGAGTTTCTGTAAGTATGAATGCTCTTGAAAGTACTGCTCAGATTTTAGGCTACTATCGGAAGGTCTTTTATGCTTTTATTTCAAGTTTTTCTTGAAGAAGCATGCCATGCTAATTAGAGACCACTTGGGAAATACAAAAAAATATCCAAGAGAATAAAATGACCCATTGTACACAATTCAAAAATAATCATTATTGATAAGTTGTCTGTCTTAGGGTCCTTTTATGTGGAGCAGTTTTTTTTTCCTTTTTCTCCACAATATGAGGAAGGAAATTTCTGTTACTTGAGTCACCAAAGGTTAAAGTATTTATGACCAAACATAAAAATGAACTAACTAAATTCTCAGAGAAATGTTAAGGAAGTCATTCAAACTCTCTGGCCCATTACAGCTTCATCTGTAAACTTTGGGAATACCGAATGGTCTCCAGTTTTCCTCACAACCTTAGCAAGTACCCTTGGTTCTTACTCACCAAGAAAAGAGATGTTTTCAGGCAATAAGATTCCAACTTCCTGTTTCTAAATCCACATATTTAGCTGCATCAACCGAACCTCTCCCGCCATACCGCTCTGTGGGTTCCACCAAAGTAAGTAAAACTGGAGTGGAAAGGCATGCCATTGGAATGAAATCCAGCAAATCCTTGGATTGCAAAAGGCAGCCAACACAAGGTTAGACCTTCAAACGCCAGCTAAATTCTAAGAATGTTGTTACCCACTGTTTTATGAAAATCATACCCTTGGAAACACTACCCACATTAAATAAAATATCGTAATTAAAGAATGATTGCAGATAAATTATGTCTGTAAGCACATATTAATCGTTGTGATTAAGCATCTTTGTCCTAAAACCTCCCAGCTGCGTGTTATTAGAACAGACTGGCTACTGAGTGTATGAATTAACAAAGAAATGATTATGGTTGATTTGCTTGAAGCTCTTTTTTATCTATTACCCGACTGCAGCTCTAAATTAAACCGATCTGAATGCTGTCTCATTTAGTACAGTCATTTGTAGCTCAAAGCAATATAACCACCCACCAAATTTTCTCAGTTTTAAATAGTGGAATGATTATTTTACTGATTTTGCGTGTAGGACCTTGTGTCATGTTTTGATTGAGATTAAATGATCCAACACTGGCTGGTGTGGCTCAGCGGACTGAGTGCCATTCTGTGAACTGAAAGGTCACCCGTTTGGGCACATGCCTGGTTTGTGGGCCAGGTCCCTTGTTGGGGTTTGCGAGGGGCAACTGACCGATATATACTCACACATCACATTGATGTTTCTCTCCCTCTCATTCTCCCTCCCTTCCCATTTCTCTAAAAAAATAAGTAAATAAAATCTTTAAAAAACCCCACACAGCTCTAGTTTTCCTTAAGTATCCAGCAAAATCACAATCCCTGAATCAGAATTTGAGAGTTGGAAAGAACATGGAAGAACCATGTACTGTCATGTCCTTGTTTTACAAAGAAGAGGATTGTACTCCAGATCACTCCAGGTTGGTTTAGTGACTGATCCACATCCAGTGAACTACTCCCTTCAGTCAAAGAGGTGAATCTGCTAAAGGAGAGTTCGGAAACCTGCTAGGATGATACAAATCCAATTGCCCCTGGAATGGTGGGTGAGAGGAACATACATGTGGTCATTTGATGAGGATGTACATAGTTCTCTCCAGATAAAGAGACAGTGGAGGACACTCTCAAACGTATTGGAAGAAGAAAAAAAGAGGGAGAGGCTCCGGAGTCTGGCCACAAAGATGGCGTGGGCAAGAGCTCTTGAGTGTTCATACCGCCAAAGTTAAAAGCATGGAGAAACATCTGGAAAGCAGGTTGTAACCATGGGGGCAGATTAACAGTGAATGCATGGGGGCGAATCAATTACAAAGTGAGGCCATGACTGCATGACATCGGTCAGTTTTAATTATTTTTTTTTATTTTTGAGTCATCAGCATTTGGAACTTCTTGCATTTCTAATCACATGAATCTTGGCCTCTAGAAGCTGAAAACTCTAAATATTCTTTACCACCCCTGTGACAGCTAGGCTGTAGCTGCCTGTCCCTGTTCTATTTGCTATTTTTTAAAGTACATCTCTTCATGAAAGACACATCAGCAAAACTTAGGGTTGAGAGTATAAATGGACGGGGGAGTTGCTTGTGCTTGCCCACGGGTATTATAATTCCTCATTTATGGCAAAGCTCTTTTCCAGTTCCCCACGGACTGAGTGGGCCACGGCTTCCCTCACTCTATCCAGAGGGTTTTCTAAAATCCCATTGCCAGTCTCTCTCTGACCCTGCACGAGGTCCTCTAGAGATGGCTGTCTGTAGAGGGTGTGCATTCTCGCTAGCTCTTGGCCATGCACCGAACCCGTGGTCCAGACTTGGTCTCTCTGAATCTGGTTTGTTATTTTAGAAAGTTAATTCCTTTCATTCAATTCCAAGGAGCATTAGCAAGTGCACTTTAATGGCCCATATTTAACACACCTTCTTAAATAGCTTTATCAGTATTAGATATGATAGTTTAGCCTCTATATGCCTTACTCTTATATCTTAATTTCTTCAGAATTTGGACATAGAAAAGATGTGCTGTGTACTACCCCACTAAAATCTGCAACACATTGTATTATCTGTAAGCATTTAAAGTTAGAACCTCACACAAAATGCCTTTTAGGCTTATGTTTTGCTACCCGGTAATGTGTTTCTCAGCTCAACCGGCAGGTGACAAGTTTTGAGTTACAAAGACAGTCCCACTCTAAGAATGCTCCAGCTTTTCTAAACGTGCTCGAGCACTAGTGACATCCTGGGGAGCTTGTCAGAGAAGCGGAGGCCCAGATCTGTGGAACCCAAATCTGCATTGTAACAACTCCTCCGGTTGATTTGTGTCCACATTAAGGTTTAAGAAGCATGGTACTATAGAAGATTTTGTGGGAGTTCTTCCATGCAGACTATTCACAGAGACTAATTCTTCAGTCACTTCAAACTCTGTATCAACTCCTCGGATAAACAACTGAGCAGTATTTGTAACATCTGTTGACTCATCAAGAGCCAAGGAAAACCACTCAAATCATTTGTCTGTTTTTTAATTGACTTTTGATGTTGCTCCCAATGTCCTCGACTCTGCCAGCAACTGTTAATAGTCTTGAAGAAATTTATTTTCTCTGGACACATTTCCTTGGCTGCTGCAAACAAATGCGATTTAATTAACTCACCATCAGTGACCGGCTTTCCTCGCTTGGCTAACGAATCTGCCACTCAGAAACTTACTTTGATTGCAGTCTCATTCTCATGTTTAATTTTGTGACATAATTCTACTGTGATAAGAAATTCCATTATAAATTTTTTATTTTTTTCTGATCATTGCTTTCCTGTGAATTGGAAATACGTGATAAGAGCTTAGCTGGATAATATCAGTGTACAGGATATTCTTCTAGCACAGCTATGTCATACTAAATACAATGCCAACTAACACAAGAACAAAATAATCTTTACTCTGCTGTGCCTTAAAAATGTTCCATTCAAAGCCATGGTTTATCAACCTTGGAATACACTCTTGAGTTTTGTCCATGGACGGTCTAGCAGTAATGGGAAGAGGGGAAGCCAGCTTTTCCTCTCTGTTGGAGTTGTGATAAGACCAATAGTGGGAAGGGAGGGAGGTGCATGAGAGCAGAAATTGTGGTTTGGTTTCCTCTCTCCTAGCTTTGGTCCAGAGCTGAGAAGCAATAGCTTAGAATGGTGTGACTAAGGACAGAGTGGGCTCTAGCCTCACATCATCAACCTCTTGCACATTTTCACCTTCCGCATCCTTACTTTTTCCTCTTTTCAGATGCTGCCTTTCATGTTGCCGTGTGCTGAATTGACGGGCAGTCGTGCCAAAGTCGTACAGTGTCATTAGACAGAGGGAGATCCTGAGGTCTTACCTTCTTGTACTGCCATACAACTCCATGCTGCACAGATCAGACTCAGGTAGAATCAACCAAGCCAAAAGAACACAGATCATGTGTTCACCAGCCATAGATCTGAGCATCAGATCCCTGCAGGGTACCAGATGGACAGGGGTCAATGCCCCAGAGAAAAGCTGATGCCAGGCAGCACATATCAAGGACTGTCCTGAGACCAGAGGCTCCTTACTTCTCTCCCCGAGGCTATATTTTGACTGATAGAAATTGTTTAAGTTACTAGAGCAAACTAAACTTTAAATCAGAATCTCACTTCCCCATTTCCACTGATTAAGGAGCAAGTACATGTGAAGGGAACCAGAATAGATAAAATCAAATTAAATTATTATATTTCCTCGAGAGGATCACTGTGATTCAAGATGTGTGACTTTGTTTATGGACTGTCTTTAATAGATTGATACTCACCTGGAAGACTCTCTTTTTGATCCTTTAAAAACACTTCTTTAAAGCATATACTGTGTTCATGGATTGGAAGAATTAACATCATTAAAATGTCCATACTACCCAAAGCAAGCTATAGTTTCAACAGAATTCCTATTAAAATACCACTGGCATATTTCACACATCTAGAACAAATACCTCAAAAATTTATGTGGAACCAAATAAGACCATGAATAGCCTCACCAATCTCAAAAAAAAAAAAAAAAAAGAACAAAGCAGGAAGGATCACAATATCTGACACCAAACTGTACTACAAAGTCCCTGTAATCAAAACAGTCTGGTACTGCGTAAGAACAGACACATAAATCAATGGAACAGAATAGAGAGCCCAGAAATAAACCCATGCTTCTATGATCAATTAATATTTGACAAAGGGGGCAGGGGCATACAATGGAGTAAAAAACAGCCTCTTCAACAAATGGTGTTGGGAGAACTGGACTGGTACATGCAAAAAAATGAAAATAGATCACCAACTTACACTATACACCAGATTAAACTAAAAATGGATAAAAGACTTAAATATAAGTCATGGCACTGTAAAAGTCCTAGAGGAGAACATAGGCAGGAAAATTTCAGATATCCCACATAGCAATATTTTTGTCAATATATCTCCTAGGCAAGGTAAATAAAGCAAAAAATAAACAAATGTACTACATCAAATTTAAAAACTTCTGCACAGCTAAAGAAACCATCATCAAGATGAAAAGGGTACCTAAAATGTGGGAGAACATATTTGGCAATGATAACATCAGATAAGGGTTTGATCTCCAAAATACATAAAGAACACATCTGACACCACAAAGACAAAAATCTAATTAAAATATGGGCAAAGGACATGAATAGACACTTCTCCAAAGAGGACATACAGATGGCCAATAGACATATGAAAAGATACTCATCACTAGCCATCAGAGAGATGCTAATTAAAACCACAATGAGATACAACCTCACACCAGTCAAAATGTCCATCATTGATAAATCAACAAACAACAAGTGCTGGCAAGGATGTGGAGAAAAGGGAACCCTAGTGCACTGTTGGTGGAAAACAGTATGGAATTTCCTCAAAAAACTAAAAATGGAGCTGCCTTTTGCCCTAGCAATTCCTCTGCTGGGAATATACCCTACGAATCCCAAAACACCAATTTAAATGAACTTATGTACCCCTATGTTCATAGCAGTGTTATTACCAAGTGCTGGAAATAGCTTAAGTGCCCATCAATAAATGGATCAATCAAAAAAACTGATACGTTTAAACAAAGGAACACTCCATAGCAGAAATAAAGAAGGAACTCCTATCTTTTGCAACAGCAACTGGTTGCAACTGGAGAATATTATGCTAAGTGAAATGAGCCAGTTTGTGAAAGACAAATACTGTATGATCTCACCTATAAGAGGAATCTAATCAACAAAAATAAACTAATGAGAAAAATAGAACCAGAGGCATGGAAGCATGGAACAGACTGACAATGACCAGAGGGAGAGGGGAGGGGATAATGGTGGAAAGAAGGGGAAGGGTCTAGTTAAAGAACACGTATGAATGACCCATGGACATGGACAACAGTGTGGGGATTGACTGTGGGAGTGGGGCTGGGCTGGGCAGAGGAGGGCAAAAGGGGAAATATGGGACAATTATAATAGATTTACAATAAAAATTTAGAAAAAGTAAAAAAGCTTCCTTATTGTCCCCTCCCTATTCAGCGAAGCTGGTTGAAGCCCAGACGTTCCGTACATGCTGGGCCCACTCTCTGCTGTGCCTCTGTGGTGACTTCACTCTCAGTGTCACATACACAGACTGTCCTAGCACCTTTGTCACTGTGATGAGAACAAAGACACATACCTTCCCAGCAATTGCATTTACAGACATTTATCCAAGTAAACAAAAAACTCACATTCATCCAAAAATAAGTATGCACATGTTTATAGCAGTTTTATCCACAATCTCTAAACCCAGGAAGCAACCAAAATGTCCTTCAACGGGTGAATGGATAAACAAGTGGCGGTACATCCACAAATGGAATACTATTCAGCTGTGAAAAACAATGAGTTACTGATTCATGTAACAACACAGATCGATCTTCAATGCATTTTGCTACGTGAAGGAAGCCAGACCCAAAAGGCTACAAATGTATGATTTGCAGGAGTTGGTGGTGGGGTAGTGGTCGATGACAAAGAGGATTCTGGGGGAATTTTTAGAGTAATGGAAGTGTTCTCTATTACTGGGATGGTGAATAAATGACTCTGCATTAGTCAAAATCCACAGAATTATGCATCACAAAGAGTGAACTTAATGTATTTAGTTTTAAAAAAATCCACCAGGATGTTGGGGGATCCCAGGATGAAATGCAGACTTTGACAAATGAATCTAACTGTATTATAAATGTATGACATAACACCATGAAGAGGATGGAGGAAAATAAGATCATCTCATCCGGGCTGGTGTGGCTCAGTTGGCTGGAGCATGGTCCCGTAAATTGAAAGGTCATGGGTTCGGCTTTGGTCAGGGCACATGCCTGGGTTATGGATTTGGTCCCTGGCCGGGATGCATAGAAGAGGCAACCTAATCTCATGTTGACGTTTCTCTACCTCTCTCCCTCCTTCCCCTCTCTCTGAAATCATTATGTCCTCTGGTGAGGATAAGAAAAGTAGAGGATGAAGAAGATCACGTCAGTGACTTTGGAAACAGCTGCTTGGACTTTGAATTGTAGGACTAAAGACTAAAGAAGCTGTCCATAAACACTGTACTCTCATTGGTAAATTTGTTTCTCATGGATTTACAAGTTAACAATTCTGAAATGGCTTCACATGTAAAATAAGTAACAATGGACAAACAAGTAAATGTATGGTGGGTAGTGGGGCCAGGTTTCTCACTGCTGGAGAGGAAAGCTGTAGGTAGGCAAAGGGGAAACACTAGAAGGAACCCTGTGGCACCAGATTAGAGTCTGGAACATTAGTATAAACTCATATTTAACTTAAAAATATGTTTAATGTACACATTCATATTTAAGTTTTAAATAAATATAGCATACATCAATATGAACTCATAGCTAAAATATGTATTAAATATTTAAATATGTATTTGTAGGCATGCTATATATTCATAGGTTAAATTTGAATATACATTTTGATAAGTTAAATGAGTTCATACTGATGTATGACATATATGATATATATTTGCACACATAGATATAAATATAATAGATGTTTATGTAATCATGTTAGTATATTTTATATTATTTATATATTATGCATTATAGTAGACATAGAAATAATAAATGTGTATCTTATATGAGGTCTGTCCAGGAAAAGTCCAGTCATTGTTAATATGATGAGAACTCTGCATGACATCGATGTAACCTGGCAGCCAAGGAGAGTGGACTGGAATGTGCATGAATGAACAATGACGACTTCACTGTACCAGTCAGTGGGGGTGGTAGACACCATCGAGTGAGCATGCATGTGCACTGTGTGTCTGTCACATTCAAAATGACTGAGCCAGTAGAGCAAAGAATCTGCATCAAATTTTGCGTTAAGCTTGAACATTCCTTCACCGAAGCTATGCAGATGATGCAGAAGACTGCAGCTATGGGCAACTGGTGATTGGCAGCAGCATCATGACATCGTATCTGCTCATGCATCACGTCTCGTGCAGAGTTTTTTGGTGAAACATCAGATCACCCAGGTGACTCAGCCCCCCTACAGCCCAGATTTGGTGCCATGTGACTTCTGGCTTTCCCCCAAACTAAAATCACCTTTGCAAGGGAAGAGATTTCAGACCATCGATGAGATTCAGGAAAATATGACAGGGCAGCTGATGGTGATTAGAACTGTTTGTGGTCCCAAGGTGCCTGCTTTGAAGGGGATTGAGGTGTCATTGTCCTATGTACAATGTTTCTTGTATCTTCTTCAATAAATGTCTCTATCTTTCATATTACATGGCTGGATAGCTTCTGGACAGACCTCGTATATCTTACCTCTGTTCTGGAGAGGGCCTAGAAGCAGTGTCACCAATGATAGGATTACGGGATAAAATACAGGGTGCCCAATTAAATTTGAATTCCAGATAAATGATGAGTACACACACACAAACCTGTAACTGAGTGACATATCTTCCGAAGGGTCTACATGTGAGAAAACTGGAGCTGGGGGCAGGGGACTGAGGTGGGAGGAAGGTTATTTTTCACTATGTATCCTTTTACCACGTGCAAGCATTTCCTCTTCACAAAATAAATTTAACAAAAAATAAACAAGCAAAACTCTATAGGTAACTTAGTAGACACAAATATTTTCTAGGAACTGGGAAAAAATGACTGTTTAACTTTTAAAGATTTCACTTTTGGGGGAAACAAGCCTTGTACCATAGTTTTATGAGCCGCAGAGCCCACCTGTCTCCGTGAGCAGGTCTTCTCTGCCTTCTGCAGAAGGGTCCATGGTCCTAGGAGACGTGACATTTCCTTCCCGCAGCCTTTCTTCCTGGTGCAGGGGCAGGGAGACCGGCTGCAGGTCTGGGGGAGGAGGTGAAGAAGGCACGCTCCCGGGGATGATGGTCATTTCTCCCCCTAATCAGTCACCTCCTGAGTTAGAGAAGTGAGACTGTTATTCTCAGCTGTTGACACATGAAAATCCTTTAATTAAACACAGCCTGGTTATCTGTGCCAATCATCTCAAGCCAGCGACAAGGCAACAAGCTTCAAATAATGTAGAGGTGACTTTTTTTTAAAATCGAGGGAATAATTAACCTGTGCAATTCATGATTACAGACTCTCACAGAGATAAGGTAGCTCATAAAAAATAAAAGCCAGCTTTCAGCCTTACTCTGGATGAGACTGGCCTCTGCAGGGACACGGAGTGCCAGGAGGCCACTTCCCTGGTCTCTAGAGGCTTATGGTCATCGTCAGAAAGGAATGTTAAGGACCAGGAATTTCCTCCCACTGAGCAAGCACAAAACAGAGTTGAGCAGAAACACTGCAGGGGACATGGGAGGGGACCTTTGGCCTGAAATGGGCTGCAGGGACCATGCTGAGTCAAAGATCTCGTAAGAGAAAGGAAGTAAATATGCAACAAAATCTTCTCTTTTGGTTCAGCCTTGCCAGAATAAAAGGGCCTGCCAAGACTTGTTTGCAGGCTGGGCTAACAATGGATCTGCTTTCTCTGCTGACCTCGGAACTGAACAGGGCTGGGAAGTCATCAGGGAAATGCGGTCTATCAGCCCAACTCTCTCTTCTGCCTCCAGGTCAGCAGACGTGGAGCCTGTACCATGGAGCGAGTTTTCCTCCTGGGTGGAGGAACCTACCTCTTCTTGTGAGAGACTTCTGCTAGGACAGTTCCTTCAGTTTGACCTGGAAGTTATAGGGCTGATGAGTAGAGTTCGTAATTCCTGTACTTCTGCCTTGTTTCCTGAACTGCAGGAAGTAACGAAAGAAGACACCCACTTTATGAAGACCTGGGGGAAATTTTAGGTATTATCCCCCACATTTGTGTTCCCTTTCTTTGCTCTCTTAAGCAATGGGAGAGCTTCTTAAAGAAGCGCTCAGATCTAGTTGGCTTGATAAGGATTGGCTGGAACGAATCCTGAACTAGTTTGTGGGTAGGAAGAAAAACTCTTCAAGAAAACCCCCACCCCATGTAGCTGAGCGTATTCGCTGTCTGCACCGTCTCTTTAAAACAACGAAAACAAAGTCAGGTCTTTGGTGCTGGGGTGAGAGTCAGCCTAAAAGTCCCACAGACCCCTTTTCTTTGTCTGGTTTGGGTTGCGAAGAGTAGATCTTACTGACCCTTTGGCAATCATATTGCTTTCCTGGCGTTGCTATTTGTCAGTGTTTTTAAATGATTTTTTCCCTTATTCGGTGACTAGTAAGATTAAGTAGCATTGAGCTATTTTTGACAAGTGACTGTGTGTGTTACTGTGCAGTCCCCTACCAGATTCTTCTGTGGCGGGTGAAAAAAGAATAATTGCCAAAAGGGGAAGACAAAGAGAACAGCTCTAACAAGGATGGAGGAAACTGTTCCCTAGCTTCACGATTACTCACCTGTGAGGTTAACCTTCTGCGTCAAGTCTCAGGTAATGCATCCTCCTCTTCACCTCAGTGTGTTAGAAAGAACTGGGCTGGAAATCCGGAGACCCTGGTTTGAATTCTGGCTTTGTAATTTGTACCATTAATTCAAAATATGGAACATCTCTAAGATTTCTTCATCACCTATAAAAGGGCATTAAAAATGGCCATTGACAAAAATGTTATAAGAAATAAAGGAATTAAAATCCCTGCCAAATATTTTTTCATTAAATGTGTGTTGAATCTGAATGATATTGAACGTAGTCTTACCATCATTTAGCATTCTGAAGTAGCTTGCTTTGTTCTTCCCAAAGAGAGCTTTTTTCAGCTGTTAAAAGTTCGCAGTGGAAGGAAATACCCCTCCAACCCCAGAGACACTGAAGCCAGTTTACCAAGAACTTTGAACTATTCAGCCGGAAATGTCAATGGTAAAAGAAAGGATTATTCAGGGGAGCATATGGTATGTCACTTCTTACGTATATGACCTGTAAACACTTATTAAAGAATCGGTCATACTATAGTGAAGGGAACAAAATTCTGCCACTCTGAAGTTGCTTTTGGGAATATTAGGTTGTTTATTAAGAAACAAAAGACTCAGAAAGATTCTTTGACCCTTTCCCCTTACTTGCCCAAGAGATTGAGGCAGAGAAATGAGCTTCATTCAGGAGGGAGAGTCTAGGACCAACACCTTCACCGAATTTGAATTAGGTGTGGTAAGGAGCGGGCTGCAGGCAGGTGCCTGTTGTTGTCTAGGTCCACTGTGTCCCATTGTTTCTGAGGCACCTAGGGAGAATTCCCCTGCCATGTATGTTTCCCTCTTCCTCGACTACCTGTAAACCACCCATTCTCACTTTTAAAACCTAATGTCCCATTCATTCCCTCCTTTCTCCTTTGCCCAGGAATGTCTTATATACCCAATGCCGACTCCTTGTTTTGGAGTATTCAGGAAATTATCATGCCTGTGTGAATTGAATTCCTCATGCGCATGTATTAAACTTTGATTTCCTCCCGTTAGTCTGCCTGGGTTAATCTGATAGATAGCCCACCAGAAGAATGCAGGAGTTGGGGGGGACAGTATTAATATTTTGTTAGCCCCCACCATATCTTTCAATATTTCTGTCTTCAAGGTTAACGGAGTTGATTCACTGGCATACAAAAATGGCACAAAAATAGGTTTTTCTATTTGCTCATATAGCTTGATAGTTTTTAAAAAATTCTCATCCATCTGATGAATCTCATAGAAATTTTACTTTCAAATTGAAAAAATCTATTTTTTTCAGCATGCTTTAACGCCTTTGCCATTGTCGCTCAGACCCGGATGTTGGAGTTCACCTGCCTGGGTGCGCTGGCCCAGAGCAATGCGTGAGAAGGGTTTGCTCTGCAGAGAGAAAGAGGGTTTAATATCGAACTGGCCAGTCCGGAGATGGGGAGCTTATGCCGTAAAGACTCCGGGATGGCGTGTAAATCACAGATTATACAGGGCAAAATTACAAGACACTGGGCTGGGGGCTCCGGGTTGTGTTGCAAGCTGATTGGTCAGAGGTGAGGTAAGGGTAATGAATCATTTCTTCAGGTCTTAAGGGCAGGTCTGAGGTCTGCTGTCGGTTCCCTCTGTCTGGTTTCATGGGAAAGTAGCCAGGGGGTTGTTCTACCTTCGGGCTCAGGAACTGAAACATAATTTAGGTCAAGATGGTATCTTTAGCCTGACAGAGGTCTGGGCCTGTGACCATTAGTCAGGTCTGCTGCCTGGGGTTTCCCGATTATGGGGGACAGGGTGAGGGGAGAAGGCTAGACCTCTGAGGAGAGAGGTGATTTCTAGAGCTAAGATTTAAAGTCATAAGGACTCTTGGTTTCAACATAAGTGACCGACATCCTCTTTCTCACAAAACAATATTTATTTGCATACTTCAAGAACCTTGGGATTTAGTAAAGAGGAAAACAAAAAATGTCTACGACTTGCACTTGGCCTGACTTCCTCTGATCTCTAATTTCCTCGCCCGGATGCTAAAGACACAAGAACACTATTGTCAGGGGAGCGACTTCTCCAGCTATCTGTGCATCGACCACAGGATCATCTCTCCACTGGTGCTTTCTGGGCTTCCTGCTGCCACATGGCCTCTCCTGGTGGCCTAAGTAAGGACGTGGGCTCATGGCTTCCATCTAGTGGCCGTACAAATAATCTGAAAGTTACCGGTGAATTACATGACTAATTCACTGCTTGTTTTGACATAGCGGGAAACCTAGACCTAAAGAAGTGAAGAAAAGAATTCTTGGCCCATCGCTGGTTACGGTAGAACTAGGGCTAGAACCCGACCTCCTGACCCCAGCTCACTCTCTCAGCCACATTCGCTGTGTTCCCCGCCTGTCCCTCCTCCCCCGATTTCACCCAGGTAGGCACTGTCCGATGCCGTTTAACAATGTTTTACTCTCCAGGAACTTAAGCATCTTGACATTCAATTCTAATGTAACAAATAAACAGGAAATAGAAAAATGGACATTTATAATGATTACAAATACAGCAATAGAAAAAATTATACGCTTCCATTGTATGTATTGTAAGGTAAGTAACATTCAACGATAAGATTTGTTGAAGGAATGAAAGACAGCAGACTTCAGTGTAGGAAGAATTTGTGGAGGAGATGGAAATCCCTTCTCTTCTTGAATGTGAGGGAGAATACAACGGAGGAAGTTTGTGGGCAGGGCATTCCGGGGACATGGAAGAGCGTGACAAGAAATTGTTCTTATGATGAAGAGGTTGGTTGGATTCCTGAAGCAGATACCAGGAATTTTAAAAACAGTTTTCTTATTTTTTTTAGTTTTTAATAGATTTTAAAAGTATACAGTATAAATTTGACAACATGTTTATATCAGGAAAGCCATGGCCACAATCAAGATAATAGTCATATCCATCGACCCCCAACGTTCCCTTGTGCCCCTTTGTAATCTGAATTCTTCCCTCTGGCCCTCCCCACTCAGCCAGCCAGTGATCTGCTTTCTGTCACTACAGATGCGTGTGCATTTCTTAGAATATTAACACATTTAAAATGTTTTATTTTAAAATACTCTCAAACTTAATTGAAAAATCGCAAGAATAACACAAGAATTTCCACACATTCTTCGTCGAGATTCTCCAATTGTTAACATTGTACTGTCTTTAACCTATCTTCCTATCTATATACTTATATATATTACCTTTATTTTTCTCTGAACCAGTTGAGAACAATGATGCCCCATTACATTTTATTACTTCAGTGTGATCTCCTTAAAACACGAACACACACAACCAGAGTGAAACCCTCAAGATCAGGACATGACTCTTGCTGTGGTATGCCATCTAATCCATGCAATACAATTGCACACTCATACAATACTTCTGCTTCAACAGCTGTTTCAATAACGTCCCTCATAGCTTCGCAATCCAACCCAGGATGCTGTGTTGTATTCAGTCATCATGTCTTTGCTAGTCTCCCTCGGCCTGGAACATTTCCTCATTCTTCCCTTGTTTTCACAACTTTGACATGTTCTGAAGGGGAGCAGGCTAATTACTGTGTAGAATGTCCTTCACCGTGGGTTTCTGATGTTTTCTCATCGTTAGATTTGGGTGATGTGTTTTTGGCAGAATTTCATGGAAGTTATGCTGTTTTCTCAGTATCAGGAATAACTTAATGCTGATTTATCCTGTTACTGATAATGTTACATTTTGTCACTTAATTAAGGTGGTGTTGCTAAGTTTGTCCATTTCAACCTTAATTAGTAAGGGTTTTGTTTTTGTTAATTAATGAGCAGGTAAATATTTGGGGGCACTATTTTGAGACTGTCTATATCCTCTTCCAATGTTCACTTGCTAGTTTTAGCATCTAATGATGATTCTATATAAATTAGTTGTTACTATGGTGGTTGCCAAGTAATGGTTTTCTAATTTAATCATTTTTTATCTATTAGTTGGCATTTTACTAGAAGGTAAAGCTTTCTCTTCTCCCTCATATTTATTTATGCATGTATTTATATTAGTATAAACTCACAAATTTTGATTTTTTCAATGGGTTATAACAAGTTAGTCTCATTATTTATTTTGATGCTCAAATCATCCCAGATTTGGCCCGTGGGAGCCCCTTTAAGCCGACTCCTGTTCCCTTGGGGCATGTCCTCATAGTTCTCCGAGTGCTTCTTTATTTTCCGGCACAACAAAAGTCCCAGACTCATCTTGTTCTTTTCGTACCCTAGCTCTGGAATCAGACATTTCTCCAAGAAGTCAGAAGTGAGATTTGGATCCTGGGATGCTCTTTGGAACTGGGGTGTAATTGCTTCTGAGCCCTCTTGGTACACACAACTACTCAGCAATTTGGTACAATACAACACACCTATACATTTATACCTATATTTCTCTATTATCTATCTATCTGTCTCTCTGTCTGTCTGTCTGTCTATCAACTGATACTTCCAATTCTAATCCAATACCACAGTTTTTTCTTTCCACATTTGTAATGCCTTTGTCCAATAGTGAGAAGCTGTGCTGTTACCATCTTCCATGTATTTTCTCACTTGCTCAACACTCTTGCATCAAACCGATCTCTCGGCTATGCCAGGCTGTCCCCAGTCCTAGTGCTACCAGGGGTGCCGTTTGAGTCGCCCAACTCAGAAAACAGGGACAGTGAAAGAGGAAATGCACTTTTCTCTATCCTCATTCTCTACATGTACATTATTATTTTCTCTTCTAAACATTGCTCAAATCCATTCTGTCCTTTCCAGCTCCACTTCCTGAGTTCAAGCTGTTAACAGGTGCTACTCCTCCTGGCTTTGCTATGACAGTTTCTGTCCTTTGCTATATATTTAATAAATGCTTACTGAACTGAGACTTTTTTTTGGCATAGGGAAAGTAGGGAGAATGATGTGGTAAAGAAGAAATTAGGGGTGTGGTAGAATACTTTAGCAATCTGTTACTTTACATTTTTATGTATAAAAGCACCCTGAAACATAATGCCTTAAAGCAACTGTTTATTATTTCATATGATTCTGTGGGTGGACTGGGCAGTTCTGCTTCATGTGGCGTCCCCTGGGCACCGGGTGCCTCAGAGATTTAAATGGTCTCATTCTTGCAGCTGGATGTTGGTGCTGGTCACTGGAGCTCAGCTGGTACTGTCAGCCAGGGGTCTCAGACCTCCTCTATGTGGGCCTCTTTGTGCTTGAGCTTCCTCACAGCAGGGGCCTGGGTTTCAACGAGGAGCATTCCAAGAGGACAAGTCCCACAGGCAAGTGTATCAAGAATCCATGGCGTCATGCTTGCTGATGTCCCAATTGCCACAGCCAGTCCCATGGCTAAACCCACTGTCAACATGAAAGGGGACTCCACAAGGGCATCATACTGAGAGGTGTGGTTTATCAGGAAAACATGGAAGCAACAATTTACTATTAGGGGACTGTAGATCCTTTTATATATCAATAAAAGGCATTAAATTGCTGAGGAGAAGGATTTTAAATGTGAGAAAATAATGAAATAGGAACTCAGTGCAGTATCTTGAAAAGAGAATTCTCTTGGGTCAAATACAATGGACTCTCTCCAAATACAATGACTGGCCCCCAGGTCTGACACTCTTCAATAGACTCAATTTATGATGCAGCAATTAGAGCCCACAAAGTGTAATGTATTGAATATATTTAGAATGATGGGGGGTGCTGGGTGGAGGGGGGCAAAGGGTGAAAAATTGGGACAACTGTAATAACATAATCAATAAAATATAATTAAAAATAAAATGAGTTATCTAATCCAATATTTAATAAAAATAGTGCTAGACCTCTTATTTCAAATAGATTCTTATAATTTAAAAAAAGGGAACAAAGCAAATGACTCATGGTTTTTTATTTCATTAAAGTTGGTGTGTTTGGGTACTCTATTTTCATTTATCCTTAGCAATTTTAATAATAAAAAGTAAATAATATAATAAATTCAAAAGCCATTTTATAAAATAAGACTCCCAAGAGAAACATACGAGTAAAGTTTTAAACTTTGCTCACTCCATTCTCTCTCACGACTGTCTCCTGATTCCCCTTCTGCTGGCATCCCTTACATACCTCTGAGGACTCCAGGGCAAACAAAGACATATTTTTGAAAACGGTTGACGACGTTGAGTAGAAGATGCCTGAGAGGATACCAGGCATGAAATTTCGGTACGGTCCAGGTGGTATTGATTGAAAACACTAAGTGGAATCAGTGGTCTGTGATGGATACTGTCATATAAGAGGTGACATGGGAAATGGGCTGATTAAATAAATGGTTCTTTGTACTGGCATATGCAGTAACTGGTGTCTCAAACCACACTGTATTAGTTTTCTGGGGCTGCTTGTAAGCCACCAGCTGGGTGGCTTAAAACAACAGAAATTGCACAGTTCTGGAGCCCAGAGGTCTGGGATCTAAGTGTTGGCAGGGTTTGTTCCTTCAGGGGCTCTGTGAGAGAACTAGTCTCATTCTCTCGCTCCTTGTTTCTGTTTGCTGACCACCCTTTGCTTTCCTTGGCTTATAGATGCATCACTCCAACTCTGTCTCTTTTGTCACAGGATATTCTCCCTGTGTGTCTGGGTCTCTCTCCTTCTAGCACACCAGTCATACTGGATCAATGGCCCACCCTAATTCTATATGACCTTTTCTTAACTTGATTATCTGCAAAGACCCTATTTCCAAATAAAGTCACAGTCAGAATATCACCAGAAAGGAACTGGGACCAAGGTGGGTTTGCCCGGGCACAGTTTAGAAAGTGTGGGTTCTTGAACTGGTGCAGGAAAGACATCACAACACTAGTCCAGGTGATTTTTAGAGCATGTTTATTAAAGCTGGGGACAATGAAACAAAGGAAGGGCTTACAATAGAAAAGGCAAGATCATAGCAATAGGAGAGAGCCTAGGTGGAGCTACTGTGGCCCTTTGGAAACGTGAGGAAGAGCTGAGCCCAGGTGAGGCTGCCTTGGCCATTTAGGAAAAAGACCACAGAGGCAGAAAAAGTGAGCCAGCTGGGCTGCATGGACTCAGGAAACAAGTTAGAGGGGCAAAAGGATGGCTCTTGGAGACAGGTTCAGGGGATTAGCCCGGGACGAGCTGCCACTGCTCATGGTTCCCCTGGTGGCAAGTCTCCTGGGAACCCTCAGAGCTTAGGAGAAAGAAAGCAAAGATACACGCCTGAGGAAAGAAGAGGGGAAGGTGTCGGCATGCTCCAGGGAAAGCACGCACTGGGTCCTCTGTCTTAAGACTTTTTATCTATTTTCTTTTTTCTTTCTCTTTTTTTAGACTTTATTTATTTTTTTATTTTTAGAGAGAAGAAAAGGGAGGAGAAAGAGCAATGTATGGTTGCCTCTCACATGGCCCTCACTGGGGACCTGGCCTGCAACACAGGCATGTGCCCCAACTGGGAATCGAACTGGGACCTTTTGATTCCCAGCCCACACTCAATCCAATGAGCTACAGCAGCCGGGCAGACTTTTTATCTATTTTCTAAAGGTGGACATTTTAGGGGAGGTCTCCAGGGAGGATCTCAAAGGAATATTCTTCAGCTTTGCATGTGTATCCTTTAATATGCTGATGCACCAAAATAAGCTTGTAGAGGGATCAGTGTCATTTGCTGGTCAATTTCACCCTCCAAGAATGTCAGGGAAGAGGGACCAAGATGGGCCAAGGTGGGTGTGCACTGGCACAGCCTGGAATGTGTAAACTATTTGCAACTAAGTGTGCTTGGTTAGGGAAAATAAGACCTTGTAATTTATTATCTGGTTATACTTGCTTGGCTGTTTAACTATCTGTCTCAGTTTCCCCACTTCACTTGCCAAGGAATTTTCCTAGCTTCTCACTATCTTGCCTGAACAGGTTCCAGGTGGCCGTGGAGTTTGGGAGGACACCATTCCACTCAGTACACACACCTGTCACAGAGGACAGTGGAGCATTCATTTGTTTGGGGTGCCTCCCTCTCTCACCTCATGTTTCAGACCACCCTAGTCACTGAACACTTCATGGCCCTGACCATCACTTCCTACCTTCTCACACAGAAGGGAGTGCTTTCAAACGTAGTGTTTGAGAATCATTTCCAATGATTTAGTACTATCATAATGTAATAAAAGAATTTTCTCTTAAGTGACTGTTTAATTAGAATGGAAGTCCCACTGAAGTTGAGCTGTGAATGTTTTAGTAGTGCCAGTAAGATGGGGATTAGATATAGCTTTAGGTACTGTAGCAACCTTCAGCCCGGATGGGACACTCTTTAGGTGTTGGATAAGTTAATACTCTTAAACATTTGTTTAGAGACTAGGACTGAATATATTTACAACCTACTCCATCAGCCAGCATATCCCTGAGTGCTGAAGTCACAGAGTGTGTGATGAATTGCACTCAGCATGGATTCTCCCTTGGCCCTGGAGGTCATCTTGACCTTAAAAGACTGATCCAGCTGAATCCCCTATCCAGCTGAAGGTATTTCGTCTCCTGTGGGTACTTTTCACAATCCAGACAGTGGCTTTTAGTCCCTCAGGCTGCTGCTTTAAGAGGCAGAAATCTCTTTCTACCTAGTGGCTTTCTGAAAAGGTGCTGCTGTGTGGACAAGGCAGGAGGATCTGGGGGCAAGGTGAAGTTCACAGAAGATGGCGGCTCTGCATCCTCTATGCACCTCCAACCTGGCTGTGGCCCAGGAGCGACTGTTATATGCTGCTCACTGCTACCAAGAACACAGGAAGTGGGGTGGGTAACTTCTGATTTTTGACTGAGGATGTGGAAAGTCATGCTGCAAGGATCAAAAGTAGAGAATTTTCTAAGCCATTTGAGAACTGCATTCCCAAGGCATTTGCTAAATGGATTCCAGCAGCAGCAGCAGCAGCAGCAGCAGCAGCCGCCCCCAGAAAAATCCAAAAAAGCATTAGTCTGTGCAGCCTTAGCACCTGTCCTATGCACACCTTCCTAAAGAAGGCTTGAGGCAGGTGGCTCCCTGCCAAGGGTACTGAGCTGTAGGGAGAGGCAGGGTCAAGAGTCCTGCTTTGTGCATTGCTTGCTTATCAAGGCTCCTGCTGTTTCCTGCCCGAAGGAAGCCTTGTGGTCTCCCTGAGGCACTAGGAAGCCTTGGATGGGACCGGCTCAACTTAAGTCTTATTCATCGTTGAGTTATTGCTAGATTTATTCATTTCACCATTTTTTCTTTTCTTTCTCTCTCTCTCTCTTTTTTTTTTTGGTGTGTGTTTTACTGTGTTCTGGCCTCTGTGTTTAATCTTTAAAGGCTGACAGACAGGAGTAAGTCTCTCTTTGTCCTGAAAATGCTCACAGTCCGCTGTGTGGTTAAGATCAAAGCTAGCTGAGTACCAACTAGTCTCACTAAACAGGCACTTGGGAAACCAGAAAAGCAGAGGAGCAAAGGTATTTTTTTTTTGTTTAAAAGAATAACATGTTTTCCTCCTAAAGAATAAAAGTCTTAATCGTAGGAACTGCAAATGTTATTATTTAATTTTTAGTAGATCAAAATATTTTAAGATTTGTAGGTTTCAACCTGGCCCTGTAGCCAGTATGAAAAATATGTCCACAAATAACTCTAACATAAAACTGAATGTGATCAACAGGAAGTACCAAAGTACCAATGTATTGAGAGACAGAAGGGCCACCAAACCTGAATGGAGGAGGCACTACTGAAGTGGACTTTGATGGTTAGGTAGGACAGGTTGGAGCACATGATCTCTAAATCTATTCGAACTCTTTACCACTGATTTGCGATATGGGGGTGGACAAGATGGGCAAAGATACTGCAGGCGAAAGGATTATCTTGGCAGCCCAGAGGCATGCTGGGGGAATTACCATATTTGTCAGACTATAAGACATACCTAGGTTTTAGAGGAGGAAAATAGAAAAAAAAATTTTTGAAGCAAAAAATGTGGTAAAATATTCAATGATATAAATAACATAATATTTCACCAATATAAATGTAAACAGCCAGGTAAGCAACATTCGGACTATAAGATGCACTCCCATTTTCCTCCCAAATTTGGGGGGCAAAAGTGCATCTTATAGTCCAAAAATACGGTAGGAGCTTTCTCTTGTGCCTGGAGAAAAACGGACATGGGAGGTCAAGGATTTCAGGGCCCAGGCTGGTCTAGTCCCCACAGCAGAGAGGAAGGGTTCCTCAGACCTTCTTTACTCTCCTCAGTCCCAAGCATTGCTTCCAACGGGAATGTCAGGAGAGACTGCTTTCCTTTTCACAAGGCAATCTGCCCAGGGGCAGAGGTCAGACTTGTCCTGTCTGTACGTGACCCTGCTCAGCGTACAGGGGTGGCTTCCGTGTTTGTTGTGCCTAGTGCCCAGCTCAACTCTCTGTGTTCCTAGAATGCACCTGTTTACTTAGACTTGACCTTTAAAGGATGACATTTGAGCATGCAGAGCTGAGCTTCCTGTGCAAAGTACAATGAGTTCATGACTGTATGCAGAGCTACAGACATTCCTTTTTGTCTGTGAGCTGCATGACTAATGTACTTGGCCTCATTAAGAATGAAGTGGGGACTTGGGAATGTTTTCAAGGCATCAACTAGTGCTGCTTGGACAGAGGAGGACCCAACATGAAAATACCCCAAGGCTTCCTCCTGGGGCAGAGCAGGCCAGGTTCCACACGTGACCTGGTCCTCAGCGTCTCCCAGACACACCCTTTATGCATCCTGGTGCTGACAGGAAGTACCATTTTGGACAACACCTGTGTCTCCCCTTGTGCCCTTATGCATCACTGAAACTTCCATGAGCATTTTATTCATGGGGTTATGATGGTTTCTTCCTATCCAAAGTTTTTTCCTCCTCGATCTTGTTCCTTTCGCCCCATTTCCATCTAGCGTGAAAGCCAATACTATTAACGTAGGGACCTTGATGTAACTTGAGGGGTACAGTTCCAGGAGCCACCCGGCCTGCTGGCAGGAGCTCTGTATAGTAACAGAAAGGGGCGTGTGTGTAAACATACCGCAGCAACCTCAGCGGAGCTCTTTCAAGATGAAGATGAACAACGTTACCGGATACGAAGTTCAAACGTAAAATATTTGCAAATTTAAAACATACTTACACACCTCTTCCTCTACAGGACTTGCAAACATAGGTTTGCATATAACTCCAGCTGCAGTGAGCACAGGAAGAAAAGTGCTAGATGTTAAAAACGATTAACTGTTCATGGGCCAACATAAATTGAGTTATAGGGAGGAGGGTGTTTTGACGCTAGCTATGTTTCCTATCTCCACTGCTCCCTGAATGTACAGATTTACTCTAGATTAATATTTGAGGTTACCCAACACTGTATGTGAATGCAGAGACTAGGGAAGAAGGGCTTGGGTTGGTAACAAAAAGCCAGCTGCATGACATGGGAAATTTGACACCTTTCAGTAGGTGTTTTCTCACTTTTAGAATGAGGAGGTTGGACCAAATGTCCTTCCTTCTGTAACAATCAGTGGTTAACAGAAGAAAACACTGTATAAAATAGTAAAGACTGTCTCAGGGTTCAGTGTTGGTTTTGATCCTTATAGTTGTGTGATCTGAACACCAAAATTTCCTGTCTCGGGACCTCACTTCATCTGTAACGTTGTGGGATAGGCCTCTATATTCTTTATCGTCCCACTGAACCCTAATGTTTAGTACTTTTCCTGAGGGTACAAATCTTATCCTTCCCTTTTTTTGTGTTCCATTCCCATGTTGGGAGGAAAGGGGCAGGGGTTGGGAGAAACCTGATATTCATTGTCATACATTTTCTCTCAGTTTTTCACTCTCTGTTTTATCCTCTCTTTTTTTTTCCCCTCTCTCTCCCCTCCCCCGCTCCCTGACTTTCTCTCCTGTTGTTCTTCCAGATAACTGGGGAAGTTTTCTGATAATCGAATTTGCAGACCCACCTTTCTCCTGAAAGGTAGCTCTGGGTCAGGGCAGAAGGAGCAGAAACCCTTAGATCTCTACCTTGTTTGTTTTTAAGACAGTTTACCTTAAGCGCTATGCCTTGCAGGGGATTAGGCTCTCCAGGCTGCCAACACTTTGAGCCCTGTATTGCTTAAGAATAGGTTTCCCTGAGAGTGACATAGAAAACCTAAAGTAACCGTGGCTTTAAAAAATAGTTTCCTCTTACTTCTTAGGCAATAGTCCAGAATTTTTCATCCAAGGCTCCGTACGTCAGCTCTGAGCCATGAAGTCCTTGGGGTCCTAAGCTCCTTTGGCCTCTCTGCCCCCTCATCCCTAGTCTGTAGCCCTCCACCTATTGCTTCAGGCTGGATAATGAGGAGGGAGAAGGGGTTTGGGAAGTGCCACCCTGCCCTGTTATTCACATCCCATTGTCCAGACTGTCAGTCACATGACCACACCCAGCCTCAAGGGAGCCTGGGAATTGAAGTTTCTTCTGGAAGGCCATGGATCCAGGCAAAAATTGAGGACCCCATCATCTTGTGAGAAAGGAAGAATGGGTACTTGGAACAACTAGCCATCTCTGCTACTGTCTCAGTTCGGTTAGTGAGGTGTGGGTATGTCTTTTCAGTTGTTAGAAACCAGAGGGGAGGAGGGAATCTTAGAACCTTCAATATTCAGCATCCTCTTGTTTCTCTTCATTCTTTCTTATCTGAAAAGGCTCCTCAACACTCCGATTAAGCATTGGTATCTCCCAAGAACTCCAAACCATTCATGTATTTACTTACCTATGAATGTTTGCTGAATACATGCTCAATAGTTGTGTTAAACAAAAGAATCAGAAAGGTAAATGAGAGGTCTTTTTCCTAAGGGGCCCACAGTCTGGCAGAGAGATGCAGACATATAGACCAGCTGCCCTGAACTGTTATGGAAGCACTGATAGACACTTGAACTAGGTATACCGTGATATAAGAAAAATGGTTAATTCTAACTTCAAAAATGGGGATTCTAACTTCAGATGGGGAAAGGGCAAGGAAATGCTTTGTAAAAGAAGTTTCCATTAAACTGAGTGTCTAAAGTTGAATTACTTGGATGAAGGAGACAGGGCAGGGTGTCTGCCATTTATCTTGCTTTTTCACGTCTTCCTCCACGACTAATGTTTTGCTTATAATCACTTGCATGTAAACAGATCAACCTGGCTTCTGTCCTATTAGAAAATACAGTATCCTTGGCTAAACTCAAATTACCAACTTGCATGTTCGTATACATGGCAATTCCTGTAACCTTATGTTTTAGAAAAACTAGACAAAATAGAGTTAATTATTGAAGGCAATGAAGTGCAGAAATGCCTTAATTCTAGGTACAGAATGTAGGAAGTGGGAACTCTGGTGGGGGTCTATAGAAGAGGCGAAGCAATTGCTTTTACATGGAAAAATTACTGCTTTCTGTTGTAAGGTAAGATAATGGAATATAGCTTCACATTTACTAAATTGTTGAACCAGTTTAAAGAGCTTTCCCAACCCCCCTAGTTTTATAGAAGGAAATAAAATGAAAACTGAGAACTGTATGAACAATAAAACTTGATGTTTAGAAGTATATTATTTATCATCTACAGTGTATAACCGAAAAGAATTAAAAATATTCAATTCACCACAAAAATTCAAGATCACTTAAATTCTTTCAGTTAGACCAGCCAAGGGTGGACTTTCCAGTTCTTACAAATTATTCTTTCCCATAAATTCTTGTTGACTAAGTCAGCAGAAAATTCTTCATTTTTTCCTAAACTTTCAAAATGTGCATTTTTCCATATGTAAATTCTATCTCCATAATTTTTACTTTCCAATTTACATTCCTTAGAGAATCTTTTTTCAAGTGTAAAATTTAATTTTATAATAGGTATTCATTATTTAACAGAGCGAGACGAACTAGATAAAGCAGAGGTCCACAAGTTTTTTCAATAGAGGCCCAAAGAGTAAATACTTTAAACTTTGCAGTCCCCATGCGGTCTTTGTTGCATATTTACCTTTGTTTACTCTTTTTAAACAAGCCTTAAAAATGTAAAAAATCATTCTTCGCTTGTGGGCCATACAAAAACAGGCTTCTTTTGAACTGTAAGCTTTAGTTTGCCAACCTCTGTCAGTCTTTGAGATATTAATTTTAAGCTGTTTATTAAGAAACAAAAGACTCAGAAAAAACCTTTGACCCTCCCCTTCTTCCTGCCTGAGATTCAGACAGAGAGACCTGCCACCCGTCCCCGTCCCCACCCCCCGCCCCCAGCTTCCTCAACTACCTGCAAACCGCTCATTCTCACTTATAAAACCTAACACTCCATTAGCCTCCCCTAGTCCCCGCTGCCTTCTCCTTTTGATACCCAAGGATGCCTCACCATCTCTGGAATGTTCATGCTTATATGTGAATTTTCTGTGTACATGTATTAAACTTTGATTTTTCTCCTGTTAATCTGTCTGTTGATTAGCCCAGTCAGAACATTGTACGTGGGAGGGGGGGAGGAAAGTATTAGTATTTTTTAGCCCCACACCTTGATTTCAAAAACATACATACATGTAAATAACTATAAGACAAAGCAGATACATTACTGCTATGTAAGAGAAGTACATGTGTGGATATGTGGAATTTGGCTCTCTTCCAGTGTACTTTTTCCTAGCAATGGTCTCATTCATTACCCATGCAATTAAGAAGCCAGAGACCTTCTCATCCTTAAGATGACCCTTTTCCTTTCCTTCACTCCTTGTATTTAATCTACCACCAAGTTCTGTCCATTTTAACTGCTAAACATCTCTCAAATTGATCCACTTCTCTATCTCACTGCCATACACCCGTAAAACTGTCACTAGCCTTGACGTGGAATGCAAGATTCTTAATTGGTGAATTGGTGTCTCTAACCTACCCCCGTCTATTTTGCTTCCTGTTAAAACTGCGTTATTGTAACAGGGTGCATCCAAGAGGGGGCCCCCAAAGAGGGATTTGTAATGGGGTCCAGAAGAGCCTGGAGATAATTGGCTCCACACCACAGGGCCACACCTGCCCTGAATACTGGCAGCTGTGGCCAATTGTGGGAGGAGCCAGAAATGAGGCTGCAGAGAAAGATTGGCGCTGGGATTTAAACCCAGGCGGGGCAGCCACTTGGGGTCTCTTTTTGGGACCACATGGCTTGGGCATCTTGTTGGGACCACACGGTTTTGGCAAGTGGGGACCACGTGACCTGGGTGAGAGCCAGAACCACGTGGCTTTGGAAGTGCTCCCTTTTTGCCATGTGGATGGTGCCGGGAGCCTGCCTGAGATACCGTACCCCAGACAGGGCGGAGGGAGAGGGAAGGACTGTGTGCATTTATACGTATTCTAAAGAACTTTAGTCTGTACAACTTCCAAATAAAGAATAATTCCTTTCCTTTTACGTCTTTCCTCTGGTGGTGGGCAAAGCGAACCTGGTAAGGGGGAGGAACCCCAGGGGAAAAAAGAGGGGTCTTTCATATCATTCACCACCCCCCGTCTGTTCTGTAACATTATGTCTCCTTCCTATTTCTCTACTTTCCTTTCTTTTTTCTCCTTCCCCTCTCCTCACCCTCCTTTCCCATCCCTTCCAGAACAATTCAATCCTAAACCATCTGCAGTAGGAGGAAGTTGGGCGATTGGGTGGCCCAGCAGAGTTCTGATCCTGAACTGGATGCAGACTGTCCCTGTGAGGCAAGATGGCAAGACGGTCCTGATGTGGGCATAAGAGTCTAAGCAAGTTAAGGAAGACACCCGAGGGGAGGGTGGCCTGGATGGGTGTTCAGGGCAGGAGCAGGGAGGCAGTGGCAGTGAAGATGGGTGAATATATTTAATATACTAGAAGCCAGGTTTTTCACTATCTGAGAAGGAAATTGATCCTGGATCAAAAACTTGTCAACTTTTCTTGCAGCTAGAGGTGGCCATGTCACCAAGTTCTGGACATTGGCTCATAAGTGAAAGTGAAATATGCAACTCCCAGCTTGTGCTCTTAAAAGAAAGAAGCATGCTGTCTTTCTCTTTTTTTCCCTCCTTTCTGTGGCTAGAATGGCAACGTGGTGGTGGGGACTGGAGCAGTTATTTTGGACCACCAAATGGAAACTATGTGCGGGCAATTGCAGACTAAAAATCCAGGGGTGTTGGGTCAGTGCTGGTTTCACAGAGAAGAGCTGCCCAACCAACCTTTCCATGAAGAGAAATGAATATTGTTTAAGTCATTGTGAATTTTGATCTTTGTTACTGCAGCCAAACATGTACCCGAAGCAATACTTTGTTTATGAAGTCACAACTACCTAGCAACCAAGGCATGGGCAGGTGGCTGGCAATCATATGCTTCCACTGGGGTGACTAGGGATAATTCAGGACAACAGTGGCAGTGATGTCCTCCTGCAACCAAATCTTCTTGATCAGACTGTGCCAATTATGAGACAACTGTGCCTTTCTAAACTGCCTTTGCTTCTGTCGCTTCCAAGCCTGTTCTTCCAGCATCTGGAGATTGGTGTTTGCCTCCTATCCTTCCAATAAATTCCCCCTTTTAATTTAAATGAGTAGATTGGATTCGTGTGACTTGCAACAGCAAAAATAAATTTCCAAATCGATGCACTGAATTCCAATTTCCCTTTCTTTCAAAGAAAATGTACCGCTGCCAGTGTGGTATTTGTAAACAGAGGTCTAATCCTGTATTCTCTCTGCTTAATACCTCCCAAGAGTTCTGCAGTTGTTTCCTGAGGGATAACCTCCACAGTGTGGCATGTGAAGCCTCCCAGGACCTGGCCTTAGCCTCCCTCCCCAGCTGTCTCTCTTGGTGCCTGTCTTTACACCTTGCGTTACCAGGCTCAGCCATCGTATGTGGGAAACGTATTTATACGTTTTACGTTGACTGGTAGTGGAATACGGGACATGTATAAATATGTTTTTTATAGACTAGCAGTAGAATGCGGGTAACAGATAAATATGTTTATTTTTATTGCTCTACAGGGATGCTAACATGCAGATATATGAATTCCAAAGGACAAAATTTGGGTCTCTTTAACACAGACAATGGTGAATTATGTATGTATGTATGTTTTAATGATTATCATACAAAAAACCACTACTAAAACTTCATTCTTTCTTTTTTTACATATTTCATGTACTTTTTTCCAAAATATTTTCAATAAATCGGAATTTTTACATATTTTATTACTTTTATTTCAATTTCCAGTGAGTTTTCCAGTATTCGTCTGCTTAAAATTTAAGAAAAATAATTCAGTATACATTTTATAGTAAATCACAAAAAGTTTCATTGAAGAAAATATATAAAACTAAAATTATCGTAATTTTACTGAATGTTGCCATTTGCACAAAACATTAGCAAAAATGGCCCGCTCCACCTGTTAGCTTGCGATAAACGCGACCCGCATACCATGTGTTTTAAATCACTTGGCAGCCGCTCACCTCTCCTTCTGCCTGGAACTCCCAGCCCTTTCTCAAATGTGCTCATCGACTCACTTTTAAGAGATTCCCTCACCTCAATGAAGCTTCCCTCACTTCCCCTAGCCCGGCCTCCCGGAGTTGATTGCATACTTGGTCCCTCCGGCTGCACCCCACACCGTTTGTAACCACGCTTCCACCGCGCTCCAGCATCTCTGTGCTCACCTGTATGCAAAGTGCTCCTCCACGGTGTGCTGTTTTTCTATTTTTAGCATCTCATATCGTTGGTGCTTAGTATACGTGTTAAATGAAAGTAAACCACCTTCCTGTAAAATATTTGAAAAGTTAAAAAATAAATCAGTAGGTGGGACCCAAGTCTGCTAAAACCAACTATTGCACTTTTTAAATTTTTCTATAACCAACATGAGCCAGCAGGTGGCACTCGCCAACAGAAAAAGCCTTTCTTGCCCACTGAGTCCCTCTGTCCTTCCTTTCCACCCTCCGTGCTTCTTTGGGGAAAGAGTGGATGCATGCTGTATACATCATTACAGGGTCACGCACCGCATAGTGACATTTTGGTCAACCACGGACACAGACTGCATCAACAATGGTGGTCCCAGAAGATCAGAACGGAGCTGAAAAACGCCTATCACCTAATGACGTTGTAGCCATCTGACCTGCACGTGGCTCACAGGTTTGTGGTGATGCCGCCGCAAACCCACTACACTGACAGTCGTATAAAAGTATATCAGGAACCACTATAGAGGACACATGGACAGAACCAAGGGGGTAGGGAGGCAGGGAAGGGAGGTGGGGTTGGAGGGGGAGGGGAGGGGAGAGTATGCAGAAAACTGTAATTGAACAACGATAAAGTAAAAAAAAAAAAGAAAAAAGTATAGCACACACAGTTATGAACACTTGATACTACATTATACTTTTTACCATTATTTTAGAGTGCACTTTTTCTCTATGACAGTAAGCAATCAACTCAACTTTGCCTGGACAATAGACTGTTCTATTATTGATAAATAGGGGGAGCCAGCACTTGACAGTTACACATAAACCTGATCATACAGGTGTGTCTTGGGCTTTGTTTCTCAAAACGTACAGTCTGTTAGAATGCAGAGCCTTGGGCCCCGTCCCCATTCCCTGGATTTCGAATCCGCACTTCAACAGGGCTCCCAGGCAGTCCTGAAGTGTGCCTGCTGTTCTTGGGGTGTTCTTTAGTTTCATAAAAAATGAGTGTAGGTTTGTTTACACATTAAAAAACATGTTTTCAGCCAGGCTGGTGTAGCACAGTGGATTGAGTGCGGGCTGGGAACCAGAGGGTCCCGGTTCAATTCCCAGTCGGGGCACATGCCTGGGTTGCAGGCCAGGTCCCCAGTGGGGGCCATGTGAGAGGCAACCATACATTGCTCTTTCTCTCTCTTTTCTCGCTCTAAAAATAAATAAATAAAATCTTAAAAAAAAACATGTTTTCTTGTTTTTAATTGAAGTTCATCTGGCAGCAGAATACAAGAACGATTTGGATTCAAGCCTGTGCTTAACTAGAAAATATTTCAGTTTTGTTTCAGACTAACCTTCCTTAAGAGAACAGGCGGGGTTTTTTGAGTATTTGGGAAAACATTTCTACTGAATTTATTTACATCACTTTTAAAAACTCTGCCAGTGTTTCCTAGGAGAGACCTGTGTAACAGTGGGTGCATCACGTATTGTGGTATCTGGAGCCACAGGCCTGCATTTTGTAGATACAGTGCTGAATCCGCAGGCACAGTGCACACCCGGTAACACTGAGATAGCTGGTGATAGTTTTTCCAAAAAGTATTTTATTAACTTATTTAGAGTATTTTATTAAATAAAAAATCAATGTATTAGGGTGACTAATTAATTATATAAGCCTCCGATGTTCAAGTTTAATTACATCATTTGTGCATTGCATGTGTGTTCACCACCCGGTCTAGTCTCCTTCTGTCGCCCTAAATTTGACCCCCTGTGGCCCCTTCATCTTCCTCCTACCCCTGCCCCTCTGGCAACCGCCCTTCTGTTGTCTGTGGCTGTGAGTTTGTTTGCTTGCTCATTGGTTCCTTTCTGTTTTATAGCCCACATATGAGTGAAATCCAATGGTTCTCACCCCTTTCCACTTGACTAATTTCACTTAGCATAATACCTTCAAGATTCATTCGTTGTCCCACATGGCAATATTGCATTTTTTTTTTATTACTGAGTAGTATTCCATTGTATATTGTACCACATCTTTATCTGATCAACGAATACTTAGGTTGTTTCCATGTCTTGGCTATTGTAAATAACGCTGCAGTGAACAAAGGGGTACATATAGCTTTATGAATGTTTTCACAATTTTTTAGTAACTATCCAGAAGAAAAATTGCTGCACCATATGGTAGCTTTATTCTTAACTTTTTGAGGAGCCTTCACACTGTTTGCATTAGTTCATGTTTTCTACCAACAGCATACAGGGTTTCATTTTCCCCACACACTCTCCAACACTTAGTTCTGTCTTTTGATAAAAGTCATTCTAACAACGTAAGGTGGTACCCCATTGTAGTTTTTGATTTGCATTTCTCTGATGACTGGTGATATTGAACATCTTGATATATCTGTTCGACATCTGTATGTCTTCTTAGGGAAAGTGTCTGTTCTGGTGTCTGCCCAGTTTTTAATCAGATTTTGTTGTTGTTGTGTGAGTTTTTTGTGTATTTTAGATATTAGCCCCTTACTGGAGGTATTATGTGCAGATATCTTTCCCCACTCAGTTGATGGCCTTTTTAAAAGTATTTTTATTCTGGATTTGTTGTTTAGACCATACTCTTTTACGTGTGGTGTTAGCACATTTTTTGAAATTTGAGCCCCTTTGTCTACAGATTTCTGCTGATATATCAAAGAAATGTAATGGAAAGAATATGATTTTTGAGGTCAGAAGACAGATTAAAATCCCAGTTCTGCCACTTCCTGTCTGCGTGACTTGGGGCTATTCCCTTAACCTTGCTAAACCTCACTTTTCTTATCCTGAAATAGGAAAAATGTTATTCATGTATAAAACTCATTTGGGGATAAAGAGAGATAAAGTTTTTGATCAAAGTTCTATAAACCAACTGTTGCACTTGTGGTCATTTATCTTGTTTTGTTTTTTTTTAAGATTTTATTTATTTATTTTTACAGAGAGGGGAAGGGAGGGAGAAAGAGAGGGAGAGAAACATCAATGTGTGGTTGCCTCTAGCCTGCCCCCTACTGGGGACCTGGCCTACAACCCAGACATGTGCCCTGACTGGGAATCGAACTGGTGACCCTTTGGTTTGCAGCCCATGCACAATCCACTCAGCTTCACCAGCCAGGGCATGGTCATTTATCTTAAACACACTGCCAATATCCACATATTACTAGGTGTTACAATAATGGATGTTAATGAATCAATTAATGTGCCACATCATTTTAATAGGGATAGAAGAGGAAGGCCAGAGTGTGTAGAGATAATGGCTTACCGATCAAAAAGCTGTTTGTAATGGTGGTAAATATACATATATATGGCCCAGTAAATCTCAATTTAATACTAGAAGAGCCAGTTCCCTAACTATTACACTACTCGAATTTACCAAAAAGGACAAGATACTATCAGGGGAAGGAGACCAGCTGGTTGCAACTAAGTATTTAAAATTTTTATTTTTTAAATTAAAAATATTTTAATTTTTAAATTATAGTTGGTATTCAATATTGTATTAGTTTTAGGTATATAATGTAGGGTTACTTTTATATAACTTATGGAGTGATGCCCCTGGTAAGTCCAGTACATTCCTGGCACCATATGTAACTATTACAGCAACCAAGTGCTTTTTAGAGATAATTGAAGTATCAACTCTCTTGTAGCAGTTTCCTTATGTCAAAAGTTTAAGTATGTGTTAATACCGAAGGCAAATGTGAATGAACGATCAATCACCCAATCTCTCTGCTATGTCATTTTACTGTCATCTACAAGAATGATGCTTGGTGAGATCATGTACTAGGCACTTCCTAAATGACTTCAAAATGTCAAAACTACTTTATTAGTGACATAACAAAAATACTATTGATATGTAGTTTATTGGAAAGCTACATGGTGGCCCCTCAAAAGATAGGCCCACGTTCGCATCTCTGGAACCTGTAAATGTGACCATATTTGATAAAAGGGTCTTTGTAGGTTTAATTAAGTTATGGATTTTAAAAACGAGATCATCCTGGATTGTCGGGATGAGCCTTACACGTGGCGACAAGTGTTCTTAGACACACAGATGGGGAAGGCCACAGGAAGAAAAGGCAAATATTGCACTGGCGCTGCCGCAAGCTGAGCAAGGCCCACCCAGAGCCACAGGGGCAGGAGGAGCAAGGGAGGACTCTCCCCTGGGACTGTCAGAGAGAGCACAGCCCTCCAGACACACTGATTTCAGACTTCCGGGTCCCCAGAATGGTGAGAAAGTGAATTTCTATTGCTCTTCGCCACCCAGTTTGTGGTACCGCACTATAGTACCCTTTGGCAATACACCTCATCCTTCTTCTGCAAAGAAGAATTCAGGAGCATAAGTGGGAGTAGAGAAAGTGAATGCAAGGAAGAAATTTTAAAACTTGTGAAGAATAGCTTCTATTCTTCAAATATTAAAATAAAAAGCAAGTAAGAACACTATATCGATTGGAAATCACTCAGCCAGGAGGGGGAGAAAGTCTGTTTCTAAGGTCGTTATTTTTGAAGTTTAATATTAATAAAACATGCTAAATATACTAAGACAGGATAGGTGGTAGAAAAAGGAGCGGTTTCGCTGGTGCTACTTTTCTCTGCCAGATTAAAGTGGTGGCCAGACAATAATTGAATGATGTGATATAATTGAAGTATTTCTCTCAGAGGGAAGCAAGGAAGACCTCACAGAGGGTTGACATCTACGCTGGTTCTTAAAGCCTGGGCAGGAGGGCAGAGAATGGAGTGAAGTCTGGGCACTTGACTATTTCACAGAAAATATAGCACGTAGAGAGGCGTGGAGATGGAAGCGCATACCAAGTACTTGGGAATAACACCTGGTCCCATACGATTGGTCCCTTAAGTGCACAGGTGGTTATGGTAACAAAATAAATTAGGAAAAGTAGGTAGGGGCTGGATTGAGATGGGTCTGTAAAGCTTTTCTGCCAATGGAAGGCCATTAAAGAGAGGGGGTACCATGATTAGATTTATCAGACATGCATGTAAAATAGCAGTCCTTCAACACTGGAACATTGGATGGGGTGCTGAGGATGCTGGGACAGTACAATCTCCCAGTGAGCCTGGGGCTTGGGGAAGGCCTTGTCCCTGCTTGGGTATTCCTGCCACCTGTGTGTAAGGACACTGAAGCACTGTCGACTGCGTTTGGAGGAGTAAGTAGTTGGTAATGCATGTTGGGGTAAGCATGGTCTTTCTCTTAATGGAGACAATAAGATACCTACACATGGAAAATAGTTCTGAACTGGTACAAAAGTTAGACATGACACACACACGCACACAGGCATGTATGCCTTATGTTTATACGTGATATTTTTAAAGTATCACTTTATTTTTCTTCCATGCTTAAAACTTTTCAAACATCCCCTTAGTCTAGCCATTGTTATCAAACTTTATTTAAGAACCACCTGGGGAGGCTGGTAAAAACATGTAGATTCCTGGAGTGGGGCCCGGAAATTTCTTCATTTATCAAGTTAGCTTGTGGATCTGAAGTAAGGGGTATTGGCCCATGGGGTCACAGGATGGGGCCCAAGTTCGCTAGCACGACATTCAAGGCCCCTTATCTCTCTCCGGTTTCCCAGCACACACTTTCAGTCCTGAAATGCGTGCCTTTGTTTCATCAAACTCACCACTTTGTTTTAATCCTTTTTGCTTTATTGTGTTCTCAGTGTTCTCCCCATCAGTCTTCTATAGTCACCCTGTTACAAAACAGACCGGGGCGGGGGCACTGAATGATATGAGAGACCCCTCTTTTTCCCCAGGGGTTCCTCCTCCTTACCAGGTTCGTTTTGCCTGCCGCCAGAGGAAAGACGTAAAAGGAAAGGAATTATTATTTATTTGGAAGTTGTACAGACTAAAGTTCTTTAGAATATGCTGAAACACACACAGTTCTTCTCTCTCCCTCTGCCCCATCTGGGGTACCATATCTCAGGCAGGCTCCCAGCACCATCCATGTGGCAAAAAGGGAGCACTTCCAAATCCATGTAGTCATGACTCTCGCCAAAACTGCGTGGTCCCAGAAAGAGACGCCAAATGGCTGCCCTGCCTGGGTTTAAATCCCAGCGCTAATCTTTCTCTGCAGCCTCATTTCTGGCTCCTCCCACAATTGGCCACAGCTGCCAGCATTCAGGGCAGGTGTGGCCCTGTGGTGTGGAGCCAATTATCTCCAAGCTCTTCTGGACCCCATCTCAAATCCCTCTTTGGGGGACCCCCTCTTGGCTGCACCCTATTACAACCCCATTCCTTACTAGCGAATCCCCTCTGTGAAATGTCTCAGGCCAGACACGCCTCAAGATCTGTCTTCCCTCAACTCAGTAGTAACTTCATTTTCACACTCTGCCTCTATGGAGTTTGTTCAGGCTTATATTTCTCGCTCATGGTGTGTTACTCGCCATTATCTCTTTGTAAGCCTCTCTCTCATGAGTCTGAAATCTTGAAAGGGAGGATTCATGTATTTTAAATCTTTTTATGAGCATTGTTCAGCACACTGCATGCCATCTAGTAGGTGCTCAGGAAATGGTTGATCAGTGAGGACTGGGAAAGGTGGACCTAGAGTCAGATGGAGAGTGGTCAAAAAGAAATAACCTCTTTTCTGTATCTTGGATGGAAGAACCACAACAGAACTTTTCCTTTTTCTCTAAGTAGGAGCAATTACATAAAGAATTCCTGTTTTCTGGCCTCAAGGAAGCATAAGGTCTCCTTAGCCTTGCAGTACAATCTCTTAAGGGGAGATAGGAAGGGGACAAACAGGAGCAGACCACTTCCCACCCAGAGGCTAATTACTTATCTTTTCTTAGTCGTTTGACAGTAATGGCAGGTGAAACAGGGCTTCAGGATGAGAATGCCTTTTCCATCTCTTATCTTCCACCCTTGAAAGTTCAAACTAAATTCTGTCTTCTCCAAAACAGGCTTCTCAGTTCCTGATTTCAGCCACTTGTCCTTGTGAGCTCTCACATCATTGTTTCTCCATCTCCTCCTCCTGCTTCTTCCTCTTCTTCTCCTTCTTCCCTTTCTTATCATTTCCTCTTCTTTTCTTCTTCTCCTCTTCCTCTTCCTCCTCCTTCTTCTCCCTCCTCTCCTTCTTCTCCTTCTTTGTATACCTGCCTCCTAAACTAGTTGTAAAATCAAGGCCTAGGACCCTATATTTCTTCTCATTTTTCCTCTCAAATAAAAATGGGAAAAGGTAGGAGGAGACTACTCTTTCCTGTTAATTTCACATATAATAAGTGCTTAATGAACGTTTCTTTACGGGAGGGAATTATGTCCAGTATTTTGTGTTATATTTGTCTGATTCTAGCCTTAGGGATGATCATTATTGTGTAAAGCTGGACTTGTTACTGAATCAAACTATGAAGGATTATGGTATCAATGGTTTTGTTACCAGACCACTTCCATGCAGGGGGCTGCCCTGCCCCTACATGGTCCATGACCTTGTGCCTGTCAGGCAACCTCCAGGTTCTTGACGCGTGCAGGAAAATTTCAAGACACAAGTCCAAGTGAAAGTGAGAGTAAGTTTATTAAAGCTTGGGACAGGGAGGCAAAGGAAGTGCCCTTGGGGACAGGTTCAAGGGTAAGCCTGAGACAAACTGAGGTTGCCCATCACTCCCCCGGGTGCAAGTCTTGTTGGGACTCTTAGAGCTTAGGATAGAAGGAGCAATGGACACGCCTGAAGAAAGGGATTGCAGGTGTGCTTGAAGAAGAATCTGCACTGGTGTCTTTTGTCGTGAGGGTTTTATCTGTTTTCTGTGGGGGGGGATTGTAGGAGAGGTCTCAGGGGAGGATCTCAACAGAATGTTTGTTAGATTTCCAGCTGTGATCTTTAGTATGCGGTTGTACCGAAATGACTGTGTAGTGATACCAGGGGTTATTCTCTGCTTAGTTTCACCTCTGTCTTGGCTTAGCCTGGCTCTTATTGGCTTTTTTGTTATCTACCTCCCTGACTAGGGTGATTTAAAACACCTGCTCTTAGATGTTATTGGTTAGGGAGGATAGAGTCTTGTACTTTACTAGCTGGCTGTTAATTGCTCAGCTGTTCCAGCCATTTGGTTCAGCCATTTGTCTCAGTTTCCTCATTCCACTTGTTAGGGAATTTTCTAGTTTCTTACTAACCTGCCTCAGTTTATTTATTGCTACTTTAAGCAGAAGAGGTATGAAGAATTACTAAGCCAACGAATGTGTTACCAGTGAAAACTAGTAGTGAGTCAGTGGAAATCCATTCTTAATGTCAAATGGAGATGATTCTGGACACAAATGGAGTGGATTATAGGATCTTTTTGAATAATGATATCCATGGAATTGCTACTGTTGGTATTTAATTATTAATACAAGAAAGGGGAGCAAAGGACTTAGACTTTGAGCTTAATAAACTGGGGAACATGAGTCTGCTTCCTTAGCCAGGAAGCTACAGCTTCACACTCCAGGGGATTATAGCATTGCTCCACCAAGGAGATTAACACTTGTTTCTTCCCCTCTCCAGTATGGGATTGTTGGGGGAAGGTGGAGGGGAGAGGCGCAAATTTGGGGTGGTGTTGGACCATAGAGGCCTGTCAATCTAACTGAGGGGTGGGCTATTAAAAAGCCTGTGAAAGCTTGGGAATGGTTCTTTTGAAAAGGCACCAGGTCTGTCCTAAACTCAAACTAATATAATCCCAGGAAACAAGGACTCTCTCTCTCTCTGTCTCCCTCCCTTGCCTGATGCCAATGACCCGATGGCATGCACGCTCCTCATGCAGGCTCCAGGTGGGAGCCTGAACACCTCAGCACAGCAACCATTGCAGGTGGGAACACAAGCTAAACTAACCAGATGCTGGACTGAACTGGACTTTAATACAGAGCAGAAACTCTGGACATTGGCTTTTGTCTTGGCAATGCTGAGGACAAGATTGGGCCTTTCCCATGGCCAGAGAGAGGAGACAGGACATTGCGAAGTCAGGAGGAGAACCCCCTTAACTTCATATCATCAATCAATTTACCACAGAACCCCACCCTCCCACGCAGGTCTCAAAAAATTCTTTTCCTTGTGACACTGCAAGAACTTGTTTTCCACTGAGTTTATGAGTTTAACCCTGCTGCTTATGCTCTGAGTCTTTTCCAGTCTTTCTGGAACATTCTTCTTATATCTTTGTATCTGCTCTTTGATGTTTTCCTGGTAACATTCCTTCACAGCCTTCTCGGACTATTTCTCCTTCAGCTTCATCTAGCCTATTCTTCAGCTTACCTCAAAAACACCAAACAAATACTTACTGAATAATGTACGACTACATTAATATTTGCTTCCTGTTGTTATCATTTGGGGCCTTAGTTCTTTGCGTTAACACTCCCCTGCTTTCTTCATCCACAAGGATTGTGTCTCACCCTTCTTCGTGGTTTCCATGGTTCCTAGCCCAGCAGGGCGCAAAGCAATTCACAACAAATACCTGTCATGTGACAGAACAAGTCAGAGCTCACCTGGGCAGGTGGTTCTTATGACAAACAGACATGGAGCCTTGGTGCTATCAGACCGATTCTCTTGGACACTTGATCGCCCTGATTCTGCTCATAAGTGGGGCTGGGGATCCTGCCCAACCAAAGGCATTTATCTTTTATATTTAAGTATCTAAGAGCAGCGGGGCTAGGAGAAGTGAAGACCTATCCACTGGATCAGAACAGTAACATTTATGGGTCTTTAAGAGTATGGATTCTATAAAAAACTGGCTTCCTAAGTACTAAAAGCCCCACACACCCTGCTAGGAATTTTGTTTTTCTGTTCTCTTTAAGCAGAGATGAGATTTATAGATTTAGGTATGTAGTCATAAACAATGGCTAACATAAACACATTGTATCAAAAAAGACCAGTTTAGGAATGAAAACACTTGACACCTGGCTTTGGGCCATTATTCTGGTCTCTAAAATCAGGGTGTGTGACAAGATTTCTAGTCATTTCAAGTTTTAACAGCATGTGATTCTAAGTCATCTTTGTTTTCTTGTGACATTTATTCTATGTGGGTTTCCTTTGTTGTGGCCGTGGAAGCAGGGCATTCAAAGTTTGACCCTAGGTGTCAGACACCGTGGGTTTGAGGGCCGGGCGCAGCCAGCCACTGACCGTGTGATCTCAGACCGGTGGTCTGGCTTTTTGTTCTGGCTGTTTATTGTGTTATAAATTGGGGATAAAAGCACCTACTTTGTAGAGTTGCTGTGGAGATAAAACTGTTTTATTTATATAAATTATATATATTCATATATATTATATATAAAGTATATATATTAATATATTTTTTATATAAAGTATATATATTCATATATTTTATATATAAATTATATGTACTCATTCCTTGGAACTGTGATTGGCACAGAGTGAATGTTCAATAGATGTTAGCTGTTGTTCTCGCAGACTTGATTCCTTAACTATGCTTTGCTTGAGCTAGGTGTACTGTGGGCTGGCATTCCTTGAATACATGCCAGCTGCTCTGTGTAAAAGGAGGGAATAACAAGGAACACGGTCTTAAATCGAATTGAAGAACATTGTGGCTGTTTTGAAATGATGATTTTTATTTCTCAATCTTAAACCATATTGAAACACCAATTTCAGTACAGGAACAAGCAGCCATGTGTTTCTTTTTTTTGACTCATGGGTATTTCTTGTAGAATCTATGTAGGTTCTGTGGCACCTCCCCACCAAGACACACAGTCCCCGTCCCTCTTCTCTGCCTTGCTTTCCTTCTTAGCCCTTACACTGTACAGCAAAGTATTTTTTACTTCCACAACTTGCAAGTGGCTCCCTCTACAGTGCCATGCTTCATTAGGGCCAAGGACTCTGGTTTGGACTTTGCTTGGCCCCTAACATTTAGAACAGTGCTTGGGATCTTACAGGCACTCCACGAATATTTGCTGAATAAATTGAGTCTAGCGTTTATATATATTTAACTCATGAGAATTTCTCTTTGGTGGTTCTTGATTTTGTGATGTGATACTGGGAAAAGACTCGACAACAGTGCATGAAGAAAATTGACTGATTTTGTGTCTCCTCAGGGCCTTTGCACTTGCTGTTCCTGCTGCCTGGAGCACTCTCCAGAGAGAGTGTGACCCTCTCCCTCACGCTGTGGAGAGTCCTTCCCCGAGCCTCTAAATAAAGTAGCGTTTCTGTTAACTTCCTTCAGAGCTTCCACGGTGACACTGATTGTAATCTTTCCTTGTTGATTTTTCCTACTTACCCCATCTAATTTATTTATATCTACTTGTTTATTTATTGGTGTTTCCCTTCCTTCACCATGATGTCAGGGACTAACCCTATTTTACTTTCTAGCTGTACCTAGAACAATGTTTGATACTCAATATGTATTTGTTAAATGTCAGAACATGTAAAAAGAATGGCAGTGTTATAGTTTCTTTAAATAATTGTTATCCCTTATTGTAAAGAGTATCTTGTTCATGCAATAAAATTATTATTAAAATAAATGAGAAACATCCGAAATTTTATTATACAAGTAGAATCACACACTCGGTTACTTGATAGTGTTTCCATCACAGGCTTTTATATATGCCTATTATACCCTGTTTTTTAAAATTCAGTTATAGGCAAGTTGTATACATAGTTTTGCATTTTGCTTCTCTCTCACCATTACAGATTATTATGTTACAGGTGTTGACCATTTTGCTTTTAAAATTAGGATAGTGTATTTCCAATGCAACTTTAAAGTGCAATTCAAAAACTCTTTATTTTGTCTGTGTCTTCTCTGCCATTTTCTCATGAATTTAAATTCTTTTTTACCCATGCACTACATGGCACATACGAGGTATGATCATATCTTGTTTTATGACACTTTACTTTCTTGCACTTCATAGATACTGTGGTTTTTACAAAGTGTAGGTCTGTGGCAACCCTGTATTGAGCAAGGCTGTTGGTGCCCTTTTTCTAATGGCATTTGCTCACATCTGTCTCTGTGTCTCGTGATATTTCAAACATTTTCACCATTGTTATATTTGTGATGGTGAGCTGTGGTCAAAGGTCTTTGACGTTATTGCAGGTGTTTTGAAGGGCCATGAACTGCAACCATATAAGACAGCAAACTCAATGGATAAATACGTTTGTTATGGTAGGTCTGCCAATGGTTCCCATGTCTCTCTCTTCTCAAGCCTCCTTTTTTTCTGTGACATAATAATATTTACATTAGGCCAGTTAGTAACCCTACAGTGGTCTCTAAGTGTTCACGTAAAACAGAAAAGTTGCATGTCTTTCACTTGAAATCTGAAGCTAGAAATGATTAAAATTTGTGAGGAAGACATGTCAAAAGCCAAAAATGGGGGAAAAGCTAGGACTCTCAGCCAAGTTGAGAATTGAAAGGAAATGTTCTTGAACAAAATCAAAAGCACTATTTCAACAAACACACAAAAGATAAGAAAGGAAAACACCCTTATTGCTGATATGGAGAAAGTTTTAGTGGTCTGGATAGAAGATCAAACCAGACACAACATTCTCTTCAGCCGAAGCCTGACCCAGACAGGCCCTGACGCTCTGCCATTCTATGGAGGTTGAGGGAGGTGAGAAAGCTGCAGAAGGGAAATCTGAAGCTAGCAGAGGTTGGCTCATGAGGTTGAAGGAAAGAAGCCTTCTCTATAACATAAATGTATGAAGTGCTGATATAGAAGCTGCAGGAAGTTATCCAGAAGATGTAGCTTGTGGCAGTGATTTCCACATATGTGTAAACATGCAGTCCTGAGAATTTACACGTTTTGAGCACAGCTCCGTGTGATTCCCATGTGAGCAAGTGTGGATCATGTCTGTGGAATGGGAATTCTCTAATAGGAATTTGGCAAAGATGTATCTTATAAAATTCTGGCTTGCTGTGCCCTGCATATTACTTTAACCTGGTCCTGTCTGCCATCGGACCTGATTTTACATCCTAATGCCCTGCTATGAGTAATCCTACCTGTTCTGCTTAATCCCATGAATAATCAATCCAATGTAAATGTGTCTTAATGCCTCTAATAAAAGCCCCAGCTAAGCAATCCATGAGGTCTTTCTCCCCAAGATGGGGATGGTGGAGGAGACCCGTGGCCGCCGGATTCTCACCTCCAAGCGTGTCTGGGTAAGATTGATTCACGCGATCGGGGCGGTCCCCCCACGGATTTTGCGGGTCGAAATCCGCAACAGTAGCTAAGATAATTGATGAAGGTGCTATACTAAGTAGATTTTCAATGTAGATGAGACAGCCTTAAATTGGAAGAAGAGGCCATCTATGATTTTCATAGGTAGAGAGAAGTTAATGCCTGTATTCAAAACTTCAAAGGAGAGTCTGACTCTCTTGTTAGGGACAAATACACCTGCTGACTTAAGGTGGAAGCCCATCACCCAGGGCCCCTAATAATGATGCTAAACCGACTCTGCCTGTGCTCTGCAAAGGAACAACAAAATCCGGACGACAGCACATCCGCTTACAACATGGTTTGCTGAATATTTTAAGGCCACTGTTGAGGCCTACTATTCAAAAAAATATTTTTTTTCCAAAATATCACTGCCCTTTTACAATACACGTGGTCACTCAAGAGCTCGGATGGAGAAGTACGATGAGATTCGTATTGTTTTCTTACTGACACAACACCCATTCTGTAGCTCTATGAATCAAATGGTAATTCTGACTTTTTAAGAGATACATTTCATAAGGCTATAGCTTTCATAGATAGTGAAGTCTCTGATGTATATGCACATAGTAAATTGAAAACCTCTGGAAGGATTCACCATTCTAGATGACATGAAGGACATTGATGATTCATGGGAAGAGATAAAAATACCAACATTAACAGGAGTTTGGAAGAAGTGGACTTTAACTCTCATGGATGACTTTGAGGGGAGGAAGACTTCAGTGGAGGAAGTAACTGTAGATGTGGTGGGAATAGCAAGAGAACTAGAACTAGAAGTAGAGCCTTAAGACATGACTGAATTGGCGCAATTTCAAGATAAAACTTGAACTGATGAAGAGTTGTTTCTTGCAATAAAGAAAGAAAGTAGTTTACTGAGATAGAATCTTTCCTGGTGAAGATGCTATAAAGATTGTTGAAGTTATAACAAAGGATGTAGACTATTATATAAATTTGGTTGGAAAGGATTTGAGAAGATTGAATCCAATTTTGAAAGAACTTTTACTGTGGATAAAATGCTATCAAACAACACGTGCTACAGAGACATTATTCATGAAAGGAGGAGTCAATTCACGTGCCAAACTTTATTGTTGTCTTATTTTAAGAAATTGCCACAGCCCGCCCAGCCTTTAGCAGCCACCACTCTGGTCAGTCAGCGGCCATCAGCACTGAGGCAAGACCCTCCACCAGCAAAAAGATCACGACTCCCTGAAGACTCAGATGATAGCATATTTTAGCAGCAAAGTGTTTTTAAATTAAGGTATGCACATTGTTTTTCAGATTACACACTTAATAGAATATAGTATTGTGTAAACATAACTTTCATATGCATCGGAAAACCAAAAAATTTGTGTGACTTGCCTATTGTGATATTCACTTTATTGCAGCGGTCTGCAACCAAACTTGCTGTATCTCTGAGATACTGCCTGTAGATACACAGTTCTGTAACAGGGTGCAGCCAGGAGGAGGGCCCCCTAGAGGGAGATAATTGGCCTCACACTAAAGGGCCACACCTGACCTAAATGCTGGCAGCTGTGGCCAATTGTGGGAGGAACCGGAAATGAGACTCTGGGATTTAAACCCAGGCGAAACGCTGCTTGAGCGGTCCTTTGGGGGCTGATACAGCAGAGATGCTTGGGTCTCTTGGGCGCTTCCCGCTACCACACTGCTTGAGCGGCCCTTCTCGGGACCACACTGTTTGAGAGGTCTCTTCAGGTCTCTCTGGGCTCTCTCTCCCTGGGACCACACTGCTTGAGTGTCTCTCTTTTTGGTACACGGCTTGGGACCACGCAGCTTGGGTGAGAGTCAGGGCCACGTGGATGGTTCTGGGAACCTGTGTAAAATATGGTACCCCAGACTGGGCAGAGGGAGAGGGAAGGACTGTGTGTGTTTAAATAAACAATTCTTTTTAATTCTTTTCCTTTTGAATCTTTCCTTTGGCGGCGGGCAAAACGAACATGGTAAGGGGGAGAAACCCCCGGGTACAGAAAAAGGGGGGTCTTTCATATCGTCCAGTCCCCGCCCCCAATTTGTTCTGTAACAGTTCTAGAAAAGAGATTGAAAAAGAGGGATTTGCTTCTTTTTCTTTTACTAGGAACTTCTCCCTACAACACTTATCCTTTACAGGGCAACACTCACCCTTTGGACTTCATGTCTTCATGCCTTCCCATTACCAAATAGCATTGCGATTAGCTACCTGCTTGCTTCTCCTCTCCTCTGGACTGTAAACTCCCTAATGGCAATGATCATGTCTAATGCACCATGGTATGCTTGACAGATACCACAAGGCTTGACATATGTGACACTCAGGTGATTTTTATTGAATGATTGAACAAATGAATGAAAGACCATAATGAACATGCATCATTTTATGTCTTCGACACCCATTCCCTTGGAGTTTTTCTGAATCCAGTTTCTACTATAGATTAAAATATGGGAAACAAGAATTACCTTTAATGACTTTGGCACCTCAAAGAGAGAAAAAGAGCTCCTCCCAGAGAAACAGATAATGCCCTGTGGTGAAAAAAAATACTGGATTTACAGTCAGATTTAGTCCTGACTCTTCTATGGGTGCTTGGTAGATGATGACTATGATGTGGTGTTGGCTGTTTATTGAGTACTTACTAGGTACTCAGTACTTAATAAGTGCAGTCACTACCTTAATCCTCACCACAAACCTACCAGGTAAGTATCCTTATTTCCACATTACATATTAAAAAACTGAGGTATGGAGATATTAAGGAATCTTCTAAGAGGCAATGCTGGGATTAGAACACAGACAATCTTATCTAATCTTTCCACACCTCAGTTTCCTTCTCATTAAAATGAAGGTAATGGGCCATAAGGTCTTTGAATTTATTTCTACTCTAAATGATTCTGTGAGGTTTTACAGATGGGGATCCTACCAGGACAACTGCAGGATGTTTTGATTTCTTGTAGTAATCAGCAAAGTTAGGTTGGGTACCCTAAAGAGCTGCATTTATCAGGATGGAAGATGTTTTCTTTCTTTTTTTTTTTTTTTTTTGGTTTGTTTTTGTTTTTTAGAGCATGAAAGTGGAATCAGCTGAGACAAAGGAACCAATATCTGTTCCTTAAAGGGAAGCATAAATTACCCCCCCTTTTTTTTCACTTTTAAAGAACCAATATTGATTGAAGATAATCAATAAAATAAGAATAACACCCACCCCACAGGGCTCCCCTGAGACTCAAATAGGATAATGCTTGGGAACTCTCCTATAACTTGTCAAATTCTATATAAATGCAAGGAATTATTAGGATTGTCTTAGAAGACTGATTCACAGTTAGAAACTGGGAGACTGGTTTTTCCACTTGAATTCCATGCAAATTGTGTTTGGAAAGCTGAACATACATTCTGTCTGCTCAGATTAGTGCCTGTGACAATTAAAGGGCAAGATACACCCAGCTTTGCTTCAGCTTTTGTAGGGTCAAAACACAACAACTTCCACAAACAAACCTCTAGGATGTTTGGTCGCTAGCCAGAGTTTGCAGGCCCACCATGCCGTTACATTATTCCATTAAATTTCCTTAACCACTGAAAAATAAAAAGTGTAAGTAGGGCAAAAGTCCTACTGGTTTCACTTAAAATGCTGTTGAGTAGTGACTTTAGAATTCTTCTTGATTCTAGGCTTCTCATACCAATCCTCATCACCCATCTTTATATTCTTGGGTGGAAGAGCTGGATACATTCCTGAATTTCTTCTGCTCTTATTTCTGGCTTCCTGGGTATTTGGGCTTGTGTTATACACATTTTTCTTTCTTTTTTTTTTTTAATTTGGGAGACCCATTGCTAAGTCACACAGAATGGCTGTCATAGGATGGTCCAGTGAATTGAGAATGGAGAATATTTAAAATTGGCTTGAAAACATCAATTTGCTTATTTATTGGCTTATTTATTTAATAAGAATTTATTTTATTGACCTCCCCTTAAGTGAAGAACATGGTTGGGGATATGGAATAAGGGATTGTCTCGTGAGGCACAATGGGGCTCCTTGCTGGCCCCTGGGGGGTTGTAGGAAATACAGCAAATATTTCTGATCACTGATGTTGAGTAACTGCTCAGAAGGCCACCGGCATCCAGCACCCTAGTCATGATTACAAAACCCTGGAAGGTAAAATACCTATCTGGCTCCCTTTCCAGAATATTTCCCATGATTCAGCTTCACTGGATTCCTGCTGTAGTTATTAAAAAAATTTTTTTATGGGTTAGCCTATCTGTGCCTTAAGCAGGAGAACTTGTAAATTTACATGCTTACAGTAGGACTTCTTAGCTAAATGTAGCGAGTAAAGATGAACAAACTGATTGTTGTGTTGTGGATGGGCTGCTTTTCACGGAAGCAAAGGGTGGAGTAAATTGAGAATCTATTAATCTTAATTACTTGGAAACAAATTAGAAGTTTTCTTGCCTTTTACTATGTACTACTGTAGGTACAAAATAAATTAGGAAAATGTGCTTGTATTTCTCCATAAGTGATGGTGGAAAAAAATGCCAGTTATGGGACATCTTGGCTTTCAAAGAGGAAGAAATGAGGAATCGGATGCCTCCCAGTATTTCTCCCAGTATGGGTTGACTGAGGCTTTTCAGAAGTTATTGTCCATTAAGTCTGGCATGATTAGAGGTGGAAGGAATTCCAGAGGCATTTGTTCTACCTTTTGGCATTGCACTAACTAGCTGCGACCTTGAGCAAGTCACTTACCATCTCTGAGTTCCTTGTTTAGCACTTAATATTTAGCTTTCTATGGAGGCAGCAGTGAGTGCTCACTTGTAGAGTGATATTAGTATGTGTTCTGTCAATGACTTAGAATTGGTATCAGTAGATCTGGATTTGAAACTTCTTTGGAACATTTGTAAGCCTCATGCATCTCAGAATAAAAGACTGCAGATAAAAGAAGGAAATTCTTGCCTCATTTAAGACTGGACTTGTGAAAATAATAAAGCCCTTCACTAAATGAATAGCAAAGTGAAGCAATATCACACTGGAGATTTTCATCATAGCAGGCCTGACTTTGTACAAAGAAATGGAAACACAGGGAAACTAAACTGTGTACTTATGACAGTCACCCCAAAATTTCTTTAACTTCCTATCGCATCATTTTCAATGTCTCCTTACTGATGCAGAACTTACAAATATTTTCCTTCCTCTCCTTCCATCTTAATGAAGCAACTAACAGGAGCTCTGCCAGGTGCCAGGTGCGGATTAGTCTAGGCTACTTGGGCTACACAGCGTACTGCACAGAACACCACACCAGCACCACCTCAAACAGGATAGTTTATTTCTCTGGCCTGGTATGCTGGCTCAGTTTTGCAACTATGAGAGGAATGCAGGACCTTTTGATTTTATCTTCTCTGCCGTTCCTGCAATGTTGCCCTCATCCAGATGGTTCAAGATGATTAACCACCATACCCACATACCATACAGCAGAGCAGAGGAACGTGGGGGGAAGGAGAGGCCTCTTCATTTTGAGGACTGCCGCGAGAGGCTGCACACATTAGTTCTGTTTTATCCTCTGGGAAATGCTGTCTTCATAGTAGTTTCCATAGTTTCCTCTGGGAAGGGCCCTCTTGTACACAGGGATTCTGTCACTCTGGGTGAAAAGGGTAGAATGCGTATCAGGGATAAGGAGTAATTTCTCTCTGGGGTGCAAATATGAAAGCTTTTGGTTCTTTCCTAAAAGTTGCTTACTTTGGTGGAAGAAAATGGAAGTGTAAATAGAAAATGAAGCATATTTTTTGCAATTGTGCTGTTAATTAGCCCAGCGCTTTTACCATCTAATACTTTCACTCCTTTATTCCCTCTTGTCTCCTTTTCCTTTGCCTAAACTTTGCTCAATTGCTAAAAAACAAAATTCAACTGAGTAATTTTTAAAGATCTTATTGCAAGTCTCTCTTGCCTACAAATTTTCTTTTGAGAAATCAGCTGAGAGTCTTATAGGAACTCCTTTGTAGGTAACTCTCTGCTTTTTTCTTACTACTTTTAAGATTTTCTCTTTATATTAACCTTTGGCATTTTAATTATGATGTGTCTTGGTGTCGTCCTGTTTGGGTCCAACTTGTTTGGGATTCTCTGTGCTTCATGGACTTGTATGTCTATTTCCTTCACCAGATTAGAGAAGTTTTCTTTCACTATTTTTTCAAATAAGTTTTCAATTTCTTGCTCTTCCTCTTCTCCTTCTGGTATCCTTATAATTCAGATGTTGGCACTTTTGGAAATGTCCCAGAGGCTTCTTATGCTATTCTCATTTTTTTGGAATTCTTGTTTCTTCTCCCTGTTCTGATTGAATATTTATTTCGTCCTTATGTTCCAAATCATTGATTTGAATCCTGGCTTCCTTCCCTTCACTGTTGGCTGCCTGTAGATTTTTCTTTACTTCACTTAGTGTAACCTGCATTTTTTCTTTTGTGTTGTTGCCGTACTCAATGAGTTCTTTGAGCATCCTGATCACCAGTGTTTTGAACTCTACATCTGATAACTTGGCTATCTCTGTTTTGTTTAGTTCTTTTTCTGGGGTTTTGTTCTGTTCTTTCATTTGGGCCATATTTCTTTGTCTCCTCAATTTGGCAGCCTCCCTGTGTTTGTTTCTGTGTATTAGGTAGCGCTGCTTTGACTCCCTGTCTTAGTAGCATGGCCTATTGTCAACAAGGCACATCTAAATTGTGTGGGGCAGAACCTTAGGTACTTGCCAGGGAGGGGCAACCTCCTGCTTCACTGCTTTGTGGCTATATGTGGGGGGAGGGCTCAGAGAGAGGACAATGCTGCTGCCTGGTTTCTGGAGGTTTGCTGGGCACTTGCCCCATTTCCAGTCACTTCGCCCACTTCCTATATGTGACTGGTGCCTTTCCAGCTGCTGCACTGGTGGTAAATCCCAGAGTGGGTGGGTTTGAGTACGTTCTAAATTTGAGTGGGCTCTTTAAGTGGCAAAAATCTGGCAGTTCTTCTGGCATGAAGTATTCAAAGTGATTAAAAACAAGGATCTACAACTTAGATTACTCTATCCAGCAAAGCTAATGAAAGGGCAGATAAAGTGCTTCCCAGACAAGGTAAAGCTAAAGGAGTCCCTCATCACCAAGCCATTACTACATGAAATGTTAAAGGGACTTATGTAAGAAAAAGAAAATCAAAACCATGAACATTAAGAAGGCAACAAATTCACAACTATCAACGACTGAATCTAAAACAAAACAAAAACCCAAACTAAGCAAACAACTAGAACAGGAACAGAATCATAGGTAGGGAGATCATTTGGAGGGTTATCAGCTGGGAGGGGGAAGGGAAAGAAAGGAGGAAATGGAGCAGGGATTAAGAAACATAATTGGTAGGTACAAAATAAACAGTTAAGGATGGTATAGTAAATGGGGAAGCCAAAGAACTTCTGTGCATGACCCATGGACATGAACTAAGGTGGGGATTGCTGGAAGGAAGGGGGTTACTGGGTAGAGGGGGGGGGAAAGGGATAAAAAATTGGGACAACTGTAATAGTATAATCAATAAAATATACTTAAAAAATCTTACTGGCTTTATTCAATGATTTATGAATTGGGCAGCACCAATCTAGCAGATAGAAAGGAGCTCTGAAGAGATGTACAAGATGAAAGACTTATAGGCAGAAGAGAGCAAGAACAAGGGAGTTGTGACAGGCAAAAAAGTGGGTTGGTTATTGCAAGGATACTTTCCTTTAGGGCACGGCAGGGATTTATCAGGCAGAATACCTAACTACTAGGACATTTCTCATGGACCGGTTAAAGATTCCATTTCTGGGAGAAATGAAATTGTAATTACGTCCTGGTCTGGTGACATGGACCTTAGCATAAGTAACTCCATTTTGGGCCTGTTGTCTTGTTTTTAACACTCCTTACCTAAAAAACAAAATAACTGTACCCCCCACCCTGCCACCAAAACCCCCCCCCAAACCTTACCGCACTTGAAATTTTCCCCTCTGTGTACTCCCCTTTTTTCTTTATTTTTGGCCTCTCTCAGCTGTATCTAATGCTACTGACTAATGCTACTATGTCCTTGTCTTCTGCGTCCATGTCACATTTTGGTTCTCTACTTCTCTAACTTCTCTATTTTTCTTTGCTGACTTCTCCTCCATCCTCCTAAATGAAAGAATTCCCCTACACCAGTGTTCTGCCTGGTCCTCCTTCTTTCCACATCTCTCTTAGAATTGTATCCACCATTTGGTCACAGTCATTACTTCAAAGAAAATCAATCCCACATCTCTATTAAAGGGGACAGAGTTTGCCAACCCAAAATATGCCCTTTTGGGATATTGATTACGCTAGTTAGTTTTAAGAAACAAAAAACTCAGGACAAACCTCTGACCTTCCCCTAACTATGTAAAAGAATTCAGAGAGAGGCCCTGCTCCAGGAAGGGAGATACCATCACAGGTAACTGTAGGTCAGTACAAACCAGTATGTGATAGGTAGATAGCCAGCCAGGCCGGTTTGGTCAAAGTCCTCTGTGCCCCATTGTTTTAAGATGGTCCAACAAACATTTTTTTACTAAACATTAACTCTTCATCTCCTTGTAAGTTGCCTTCTTGCCCTAGAAAGTACCAACCTCCCCCTGCCGCCCCACTTAGTTTAGGATGACATATAAACCTGAACTGCCCAACCTGTCCTTGGGTCTCATATTCTTTTGGAACCCCTCTATGTACTATGTGATCAGTTTGGTTATTTTCTCCTGTCAATCTGTCTTGTGTTAGTTTGATTATTACTCCAGCCAGGAGAACTTAGAAAAGTAGGAAAAAAATTTATTTTTCTGCCTCCACGATTTTAGTGAGGCAGCGGGGAGAAAAGAACATTTACTGGCCGGAGCCCTACATGTTCCACTTAGGCTGCAGGAAATGCAATCCTGGGGCTTCTAACACAGGCTGGAAGAAGGTAACGGTTCTTACCATGTAGGCGCACCCCCAGATCTCTGCCTGTGGGATCCAGTGGAAGCGAAAGTTTTGAGAATTTTTTTCCTTTCTAAATTTAGATTGGCAGGGAGAGATATTGGTGAAACTAGTTTCTTGGGCAAACGTGACTGGAGTAAAGATTTGGTCTGAATCTCTTGTTTTCTGTTGATCCTATCCCTTGCAGAGACGGTCATTATCTCTGCCAGCTGAGGATGCACAGGCATCTGGTGGGCTGTGGACCCAAGTTTAGGGAAGCTAACACCTTATTCTGTTTAAAGGGAGGAAAACATGCGATTCCTCACGTTTTCCCAATCTTTCCCAAACAGGGCCCCAATCTTTCTAGACTACTATGGAGTGAAATTTTTTAAAAAAAGATTTTATTTGTTTTTAGGGAGGGGGAAAGGAGAGAAAAAGAGGGAGAGAAAGGAGAGAAAAAGAGGGAGAGAAACAGCAATGTGTGGTTGCCTCTCGTAAACCCCCTAGCAGGGACCTAGCCCGCAATCCAGGCATGTGCCCTGACTGGGAATTGAACCAGCGACCCTTTAACTCACAGGCCATTACTCAAGCGCTGAGCTACACGATCCAGGGATGGAGTCAACTTTTGCATCTGTGAGGGCTGTAAGCTTCCCACTCACTTGTGGAAGCCTCCTGCTTCCTTAATTAGGTTATAAAAGGATCACTGGTTTGAGTCACTGTAGATCTTACCATCAATGGCAAGCCAACGGATCCTTTGTACTGGTAAAACTTCTAAGTCAAAAATTTTTTGAAGAAAGCTCTCATATTGGTATAATGACTAGCCATTAAAACTCCCTTAATAAGACGGAAGGACAGAAACTAGAACAAAAATCAAAGTTTACTCAGACCCATTCCTATTTGCCATTAGATATTTATAGATATTATAAAAAATCAGGACATTGAATGTATAATTGTCTAGCACTTAAAAAAAAGAAGAAAAACATGACAAAAATCTTGCTAAAGACAACCTGAAAGTTTTTTTCTCAAGTTTTTAATGAAAGTTGTGTATAAGATTGCATTATTCCTGTATCTTCTCAATTGTTTCTTCCTTGTAATTGCACTTTTCTTTCCCATTTGGCAAGAATTTGCTTTATGTTCAAGGATCTTTTTGCAGTCTTTGTCCAGTTTTAGTCTAGTGATGACCACCTTGCTGTGGTGAATGCCCACATGGACAGTTGTCCCAGTAGCTTTGTCCCGTCACACTCATTCAATGTAGAGGACACATTGCTTCCTGTAAACCTGACTACTTTGCCAATTTGCTGTCCTTTGCAATGTCCTCCCACAACCTGAATTTCATCATCCTTTTGGATGGGCATGGATCGAACATTGTACTTCTGTGGCAGCTCTTTGGAAAGAGGAGAAGATGTAATCTTCCTGCCAGTGTGGGAAGGCACATTGAAATGCCTTTTATGGTTCTTGTTCTGGTCAGAAATCACAAAGGGATTGAACTGCATTTTGACTGCTGGCACCTCAGCGGAGGCCCAAAAGGGGAGAGTGACAGCCTAAAAGTTTTGTGTCCGAAGGACTTGGCTGGGTAATCAAGCTGCAAGCCCCCAAATGTGGCCAGACAGAAATATGGGCCAAAGTCCATTTTCAGAGAGGGTCCTACCAAACTGCTGTTGACCCTTGGGGAAATTATAACCTCAGTCTTTGGTCTAAGGCCAATCTAAGAGCCATAATTAAAAAAAAATTTTTAGGCCAGGGAGGATCCTTGAAAGTTTACCCATATTTCCTGAGCCCAAGGAAAGATGGAAATAATATTTCACATTATCCCTTTCTTCCCAATCCAGATCAATCAGTTGTCGATCCATTTTCTCCCAGGGGAAGGCACGTCTGCCTGTGTCTTAAGGACTTGGCATTAACTTTCTGCCTGCCTGGGACATGTTCCTTTGATGGTCAGAGGGAATGACCCTGGAAGGCAATAAACTTTACACCCCACTGAGTTCATAACATTGTTTTACACTGCCAGAAATGCTTACTGTTTGTCCTAGATGAGACCTGAAAATATGTTAAAAGGATTTAATAACTCCATGATCAGAAATTTGGCAAAATTGGAAGCTCAGTTTTCAAAGTCGGATAGGGAAGTTTTTAAGTGTCCTTGGCAATTCCCCATTCCCTTTTGTGCAGGATTGGGAATGTAAACAGCCCACAGCTGCCTGAGACCAAGTCAAAGAAAAAAAAAGGAACAGGGAGCTTTTAAAAGCACAAGCTGCTGTAAAACCTTCCATGCCCAAGTCTAGGCCCTCACTCACCCAGCTCCTTTAAAAATTGTTTGTCAAATGAACTGATCATGACTATAATTTTAATTACTTTTTGTTGCGATATTGCTAATTTTAAAAAATCATTTGTTTTCCACGTATAAGAAAATTTGTTTCTCTTAAACTACCCAGGACCTAGAGCATTTTGGTAAATTACGCTGTTGTGAGCAGAATTGTAACATTTATTTTTTCATCCTACTTAACCCCTCCAGCTTTTAGAAACATTCAGTGAACACTGTATTCTTATTTTCATGGCAATATAATTATTTGCATAAATTCAGTAAGAATCTGTTTTCCTTATAGCAAGACACAATTGGAAAGTGATTCTATGCCAAGGCTTTGACAGGAATGTCATGCATGAGAGAGGCACGCATAGAATCAAATATGACCAGATGGCTGTAAGAAATTAAGAGGGACCTGCAGGAGCCTCTTGGAAATATTGGCCTGGTACCTTGCTTACCGGGGTCCCAACGACCTTACCAGGTGAGAAAGAAAGGTCACTTCCTGACAGGTATAGGAATATCAGGATATTTTGAGAACCTCAAAATGAGAGAAATTACTCCAAATCTAAGTGCACTTCGGTAAAGTCTGATAGTGAGCGCACAGCTTGCCCTCTTAGCTTCGAGATGCTGTTGAAAGTGTAACCTGGCCCAGGCCGGGCAGCTTACTTGGTTAGAGTGTGGTCTGATATGCCAGGGTGGCAGGGTTCGAACAAATCAACGCCTGTCTCCCCCTCTCCTTCCCTTTCTCTCTGTCTCTCAAATCAAGAAATAAAAAAATTAAAACAAAGTTTAATCTGGAGATTCCTTATGAAAACTGTCAGCAAAGGAGATTTAAAGGAGCCCATATGATCATTGGTGATTCTTGCTGTACTTAGGCCACATTTATGAAAACTAGACTTATTTTGCCAATAAATTGGTCTTAATTGTGCTATCTTTGGTAAAAATGAGGATGATTTAGAGAAGAAAAACTATGTTTCAATAGTAACTATAACACATTCTTGTGGATATTAGGCTCTAGTTCAGTTCATTGTCTTTGAGGTTTTGTTTTTCACCAGAAAACTGGACTGGATCATGACTTTTTCTAGTTTTCTCAAATATTTGACTGTAGTTCTTCAAACTAACATTTTCAATTTTCTCCTATCTCTTGACTGGGAATCGCTGAGAACTAAAATGCCATTTTTTTTCCTGAAGTACAAGCTGCCGCTTGATGATTGGGTATGAACGTCGGGAAGTCACCAGGAGGACCCCTGCTCAGGCCACATCCACCCCGAGTTGCGTAAGCCACTGAAAAGCTTTCCCAGCATCCGATGACGTCATTAGAGACATTTCCACTGCAGTGTGCATGCCAAGTCTGACGTTTAGAAATCTGGCAGCCCTCCGGGCTCAGAAACTAAATTTTCAATTTGATCTAAACATTAACCTTTGTTTGTTTCACTAGAAATGTCTCTTCTTCAATACCTGGTTGCTTGGTCACTTGGTGTAGTCCTGCCTGCATCGCCACCTCCTCAAATGAGACAAAATTGTCTAACTGAACTGACCTGCCTTCGGGACCAAGTGCTTGTTCAATAAAATATGGAACAATGCACCTATGAACTTAGCTTCTGGACTGTAAAACTTATTTGAACTTAAAAAGATGGACATTTTTATTTTTCCACCCTCACATTATGCCTAGAGCAAAAATTATGATCATAAACCAAAATCTCATGGACTTTGGCCTCATGTTTTCTGCTGCCTGTGGTATATTTCTATTAAGATTCTCTTAAAGCACCTGACTTCCCACTCAGTGAGCTCATCTGGCCCAGGCCTTCTGTGAATCCCCCCTCACCCGCTTTCTGCTCTTCCCACTACCACTCAGAGACTGGCTCCTGGTTTGACCACCCTGTGTATGTCACTGGAACAATTTGCTCTTTAAATTGTTATTGTTATTATTTAAAAAAGTTATTTTATTATTTTCAAAAGTTTTTATTTTATACTTCATTTACATTTTTATTTTAAATATCTTCACTGAGGTTTAATCGACATGCAATAAACTTCACACATTTAAAGTGTACAATTTGATAAGCTTTGCTATATGCATACATATATGCGGCCATCACCACAGTTAAGGTAAGGAACGTATCCATCATCTCCCAAAGATTCCTAGTGTTCCTTTGTAATCATCCCCACTTCTTCCTCCTTCCCTCCCTCCCACTCCCATGCCACCCCACCATCCCTGGACATCCTGATACACTTTCTGTCGCCAGAGATCAATTTGCTTTGTCTATGGTTTTATAAAAATGAAATTATGTACTATGAATTTTTTTTACAACGTAGTGATAAGACATTCATATGTTATAATGTGATCACTCTGATAAATCTATTATCCATCTGACACCATCCACAGTTATTACAGTATTATTGACTATATTCCCTTTGCTAAACTTTACATATCAGTGACTATTCTGTGTCTACCAATTTGTACTCCTTAATCCTTCACCTTTTCCACCCGTCTCCCAACCTGCCTCCCATCTGGCAACAGTCAAAATGTTCTCTATATCTGAGTTTTTGTTTCTGTCGTGTTTGCTCATTTGTTTTGTTTTCGACCCCACATTTAAATGAAATTATCTGGCATTTGTCTTCCTGTGTCTGACTTATTTCACTCAGCACAATACCCTCTAGGTACATCCATGTCACTACAGATGGCGAGATTTTATTCTTTTTTATGGCTGAGTCATAGTCTATTATACGTGTATATATGCACCACTTCTTTATCCATTCATCTTTTGATGGACATTGAAGTTGCTTCAATGTCTTGGTTATTATAAATAATGCATATGATGCATATGCTTTTTAGAATTAGTGTTTTGGATTTCTTTGGATAAATATGCAGAAGTGGACCACTTAGTATTTTAGTATCTTGTTATAAATTGCCTTTCTCTAACCCTAGATGATTGGGCTGGTTCCTCTCTGACACCCACTATGTCAATTACCTAATAAATATTGATACTTAGGCGGTGAGAAAGAGTAACACATCTTCATGAAGGGAGACCAAATTGCTCCCATATTTCAATATAGACGTCATGAGACAGCAGCTCTTTCTCTGACCCTGGAGGAACCCGAGGCACATAAAATGGTACCAGGATCTTTGGTCCCATCTGAAGTGGTGTCTACTATATTTTTAGGTGGATGAGCTGCAAAACAAAACTTCTCTAGAGGAAGTTGTCATTTCTGCCCCTTCAATACCTTAACTCCTAAAACCAGCCCTCCTCCGAGTTCAGAGATTCTACATTGCACATTCGAAAGTTCATTCCTGCACTTTTCTGGGGTAGGAAACATTCTCATATTGTGACCTATGTGGATAAAATTCCCCCTTCTTCCACTGGCCCACAGCTTACTTTATTATTGTCTTGTTTGAGCTCTGCTGTTGGCTTGTGTTCTCTGCCTGCCAGTTCTTTGTGAGCTTCTTGCTTTCCAAGCTCCCGACCATTGTGCTTGGGTTCCATTCCAGTGCACAGGGCTTGCCAAGGAAGTTCCGTTTCCAGTAAAACAAAATGTTTTCTAATGTGTGTGTGTGTGTTTTCCCTTGACTTTGTTTTTTTTTTTTTTTAAAGATTTTATTTATTTATTTTCAGAGAGAGGAGAAGGGAGGGAGAAAGAGCAATGTATGGTTGCCTCTCACATGGCCCTCACTGGGGACCTGGCCTGCAACCCATGCCATGTGCCCCAACTGGAAATCGAACCGGGATCCTCTGGTTCCCAGCCCGCGCTCAATCCACTGAGCTACACCAGCTGGGCTTGGCTTTGTTTTTTTAGTGCGACAAATTTATTGGCATTTTAGTAAAGACATTCATCTCACCTGTTTCTCTCTTCCTGACCATAAGTTATTATTTGAGTCAAGAAAAGAATATGCAAGAGATGGATGCTATTTTAACATTAACAGTAAAATGGACAGAAGGGAAAAGTTTGCTTACATTAATGCAAGTTAAATTCATGTATCTTGATGTGATTTATTAATGTAAGGAAGAACTAATAGTTCTATGTACATTTCCATTGTTTTACTTGGGGCTTACTCTAAACTTAAATGCAAATGAACAAAGTATTAGGAATACATCCAGGCTACTTCTCTGGAGGATTACTTATTAAAAGAGCTGAGTGAGTAGTTACCACCATTAAGATGGTCTGAAGCTGCCTGCAAATTTAACATTGCAGTTTTCAAGGGAATCATTAGACAACACTTTTATTTATGATTATGCCTTAAAAATGTGTTTAACTGTCATATTAAAAAAGAATTCACACACAATACAAAAATACAACCCCTCCCACAACACACAGCTCTGGCAAAGTATACGTGGTAAAGATAGTTTTATACCAGTCTTTAAAAAGGAAAGTGCTCCTCTTCACTTTACACCCACCCCACACCCTGATTTCAAAACGCATCACTTAATTGTCTTGGTCATGGGCATTTCCAAGGTGAGATTCTGTATTTCGCTCCCACAGCTTCTGGTTATCAGAAATCCATGCTTTCCTTTATTGAAGGAGTGTGATCCTGCTCATGTTGGTGTATCCCTTCCAATATTCTTCACCTTCATCTTTGCTTCTGGAGGCATTTCCTCTGGATCGCTACCTTTGTCTTTATTAAAAGCTGCTGCTATTCAAAGGGTTTTTGGAGCAAGAGTTGGAAGAGTTTCTTCAGATTTACGTGACCCAAATTTGATTGCTATGGTGGAGGTTTTCTTTGTCATCTGACTACCTATGGGAAATCCAAACAAGGAGATCTTCGCAGGCTTTGCTAGGAGGTCTGGAGCTTCTTCAGCTGATCAGTTCTCAGCATGGTGATAGGAATTTTCCCTGCCATTACTAGAAGACACTGTCTTTGGTTTTTTTTTTTTAAGATTTTATTTATTTATTTTTAGGCACAGGGGAAGGGTGGGAGAAAGAGAGAGAGAGAGAGAAACATCAATGTGTGGTTGCCTCTTGTGCACCCCCTACTGAGGACCTGACCCACAACCCAGGCATGTGCCCTAGACTGGGAATTGAACCAGCGACCCTTTAGTTTGCAGGCTGGCTCTCAATCCACTGAGACACACCAGCCAGGGCCTGTCTTAATTTTTATAGGTGTTTCTGCTTCCTCAGGCTTCTCCTCTCCTGCCTTCCTGTCCGTGTTTTCCCCACCATGGCCTCCCTGCAGCTGCCCCAGCCCTGCCTTTAGGGTGAAGCCTGCACAGGGCCACACTTTGCAGGACAAAGCAGGTGGTGAGGAGGTCAGGAAGATAACTGGTTTCAGTGGCTGAGAGCAGAGGCCCTAGCATCACACTGCTCACTGATGTACTACTTGATTCTTACTGTGTGATCTTCTGTAAGTTCCCTAACTTTCCTGTGCCATGATTTCCTTATCTAAACAAGGAGACTAATAAGATGACCTTATTAAGATTGGTATTATATAAAATAATATATACCTGTGCACCTAGTTAAGCACATTGTAAATGTTGGCTGTTGTTATTGCTGAGAGGTTTCTCTCAATGATGTTGCCAACCCTGTGGGTTCAGAGGTATAAGAATCAGCAGAAAAGAGGACTAAAGGACTCATGGGAGTTTAATTCTGTGATGGGAGTTGTGTGTATGTGTTAAACACCTGCTTTCCAGGTAATGGTCGTGACTGTTAATTGAACTCTGAGGCTCATTTATGTGAGCTCGTCCCTCTTGCATGTTCTCAGCCTGTTTTACATCTACTGTGAAGATTAGAATCTGTGCTTCAATCAAGGAGGCACTACAGCTTGGTCCTGGCCCCCCAGAGGACTGGGGAAGTCACTAGCAGGAGCCAAGTCTACACAGCCAAGAAGTGCTTGGTGTTAATGACTTTCCTGCAGAACGTGAATACCTTTAGGTGAGTCTGGAGCCATTGAATCTCTTGGCCTAGGTTCCTCATCAGAAAAATGGGGTAATAATGACTCCCTTATAGGATCATGATGAAATCAAACATGGTAATAGCACATGTGAAATCTTACCAGTTTAGATATATCTGCTTTATTGTAGTACTAATAGTAGGAGTAATTATTTTCTTCAACAATTTTCTTTGAGAGAGACCAGCTTGGGTTAGAAGACTGCTTGCAATAGGACTCTCCCTTACAGTCTAAGTAGCCAGCAGAGTCTGACCATCACTCTCACTCGGGTATTCTGACACAAAGTAGCATTTCCGAAGCTCAGTAAAGCAATATTTGGCTCCAGCCTAGGTGACAAACTTGCAACCTTGGGCTAGGAAAGAAGCTCTCTGGGAGCTAGTGGAACTAGAATTTCTCCCCTGTGCTTTGAAAAGCAGATAATAGGTGCTAATGGCAACCTAGGACCTTATCAGAGTTTTCCTCCAAACTCCTCCTTTCTTCTCCCTCCCCCAGGTCCTTGCTCCAGGG